>JAHPZR010024117.1:0-11159 GCA_019787425.1 Platygyra sinensis | reverse complement strand
CAGCAGGAAAAAAAAAGGGGAAAGTAAAGAAATACTTGTGAGGTTTGCACGGTGTAGTTATGCAAGTCAAGGTATCAGTCTGGAAAGGAAATATACTATGAAAGTTCTTGCATTTTGCACATTGGACAAAAGGTAAACAATTTACTTCGTTTAAGGTTGACACAGCATGTTTTCGTTTTACTCTCGAAGGGTAATTCCCACAAGTGAGCTACCTCAACAATCAACAAGACAAACCAATTTTTGAGTCGGGGAGAAATGAACGTTACCAGCCGAAACAAGCAGTGGATGTATTGTTACCACAAGCCCCTAATGTAAAAATATGCGATCGACAGCCCTTGGGAGTACGCCAAAAATATGTCCTTCCTTATCGACACCAGCAAGCTGAGTAACTGGGAGGATATCAAAGCTGACCGAAATGGAGTTTACAGTGGTGTGCTGCGATGCGCTGTTTGGACAGTGGCTTGTGAAGTAAATCAGAACGACACCAGTTTTGAAATTATTACCAATAAGAAAGAGACTTTAGCAGACGACAATCAGTACCACTTGACAATGAATTCAAAAAGAAACAAGGCATCACCAACTCTTGTTCGTTCAATATTTCTTTTGACATCGAAGAGTGGGAAGATTGTAAATGATGCATGTCTGTTACAATATCACATTTCCTCAGAAGAAGACACCGTGAACATTGAAGTTCAACCTCACGAAACCGAAAAGAACGCCAGTCACGCGCCTTTCACCCAACAGCAAAGAGCACCCTACAGAAATTCCACGAGGGACTGACGGATAGCAATAGTGTTACAAAGGTGTATCGCAGTATTATGTCAGCTACCGGAGGTCCTACACACGCTACCAATGCCAGTGTTATACCCAGGGGAAAGCGGCAAGTGACCAATATAAAATTTACCAGAAACAGCACTGAGGACCCAGTTAACGACCTGTTAATTTATGCCAGACATAATGAAAGTTCTCCGGTACTACATCATTCTGATGTCCCATATGACACATGGGTCTTGGGAACCGAGGTGATGTGTTCCGATATCTCTCGCTTCACAACTTCTGAAAAGATGAGCCATCCCTTGTCCATAGATCCAACGTTCAACATGGGGCCATTTGAAGTTACTCCTATCGTGTACAAACACCTCTTTCTGAAATCCAAGAGGACCGGTGAAAGTCCAATTTTTTTAGGGCCTACGATGTTGCATTATCGTAAAACATTAGAAAACTACCGGATTCTCTCGTCAGTGTGCGCAGCCAAGATCAAACACCTGAATCAAGCAAGGAGTTTCATGACTGACGGAGAAGAAGCATTGATCCAAGCTTGGAGTGCAGATATGCCTAAAGCAAAACATCTAAGCTGCTTCAAGCACTTTGAGGATAACTGTAAAGAGAAATTAAGGACACTGGGTATCTGCAAGTGCCTTTATTAACAAGGTGTTTGGAGTGAGGGGAAAGCAAGAGGGAATTCTGGGTGCAGAGGACAAAAAAAGACCTGAAAAGACAACTGGAAGCCTCGAAAGCAGAGCTTGACAGGGAGGAAAGAAATGTGCTTGGCAAAAATGACGCATGTGACAGCAAGTTCTGGAAATATCTAGAATCAAACTACGAGATGATGAAGAATAACATGGTTGCAAAGGTTCGCTGCCGTGCTGGGCTAAAAGACGGTCCCGACGAGAAACCAGTCCGCTCATACACAAACCCATCAGAATCTATGAACCACGTGATGTCCAGTTTGAAGAAGGACATTGTATCAAGTGAGAACGTGAAAGACCGAGGACTGACCAAACTTGAGTTCAAATAAATAAATAAATAGACCGAAAGCAGCAGGAGGAACTACGTTTGGCCATTGCTGGAATAAGCGAAGAGTACGAACTTTCCGAGTTTGTGTCACATCTTGTGTCTCCACTGACACCTGGTTTCATTGGTCTCCTGACGAAAGGGAGAAATACGTCTCAGTATTGAACCAGGTACCAGTGGAGGAAGCACTCGAGGGGAAACGTCTTGCTGAGCCCAATATACCAACCGCACTACCAGAGAAAGAATTCTCCGAGTTCTCTGTGGATGTTGCCGAATTTCTGGAGCAAAATATGGGATACAAATCGGTTACAACAAAGCATGTTGCAGAAAACGCACTGCTCTTAGTAAACCACCCTCATGCCATCCAGGAATAACCAACTCTACATTCTACCAGTAACAAAGTTGAAGTCGCTGCAGTACACGCTAAGAACGGTAGAGAACAGTGCACTGTGAACACAAATTTCGTATCTTGCAATTGCCCAAGTTACAAATTTGATAGTATTTGTAAGCATTATATTGCTGTCGCTCAGTTGAAAGGGTTTCTTAAAAACACTTGAACCAAGTTACGAAAAAATCAGGACCAAGGTACACGAAAGCAGCTCTGGCAGAAGCAAATGTCGACAAGCAGAAAGCAGGGAAAAAGGGAGGCCGAAACAAAAATAGATATCGCCCCTCGACACAACAAACCATGCCAACAGAAGTTCAAAAGCAAGGCAGTCAAGGCCTTTACACCCATACACACCACAATGAGAACCCGTTCGTGGTGCGCCTTCTGCGAGAAGAAGCCAAGAAATACAAGACATGTAACGTGGACTTCCGCCACAGGCAACGGCATGTCCCTTTCGATCTGGTACTGGAGCACAAAGAAAGATGGTATTTTCCAAAAGAGGGCGACTGGAACAACAAAGTGCCCACAAACAAAGAGGGAAAACGATATTACCATCCAAACCTAGAGAAATGTTTGAAGCCCAGGTTCCCCTATATAACATCCCAGGAAACCATCGGTAAACTACAAGAATCGCACAAGGAACTGCTCAGGCGGGAATTCGAGCTAGATATCTAAGCAGAAAGAGCGTTTGTGCTAGGTTCGAGGAGGAGGGTGAATAGGGGCATGTAAAACCGGCGAAACGGGCTAATTTTTTGGCTACATCCGTCGATCCGCCGCTATGTTCATTAAAATCGGGATACACTTAACTTGAAACCTCTGTGTAGTATACGGAAAGTACACAGTCGCCGCAATGGTCTGTAGATGTTTGATTTTTCAAGATTCCCTTTTTACGCAAAGGTTAAAGGTGCAACACAACACAAAGCACTGATTTAATGACGATCAATTAAAGGAGCGCGTTATGGCCAAAAATATAGACAAACAGGGCAAAAGCCGCGGATAACATAACACCCAAGGTGGACCAAAGATCCTTAGGGAACCAGTTAATTCCCGCCCGTTTAGCGATACGCCTTATTAGTAAACTCCCCTTATCTACTCTTTTTATCGGAAACGTCTGCAATCTGTTCAGCAAATCTCTCAATGCCCGAACCTATTCACCCCCCCTACCCTCTTATACAGTAGTTTAAAGCAGCCTATTAAGAAGTAAAAAGTTGTGATGTTTCAGGGCTTCGGAAAAGAAGCAATCATCATTCACTGAACTGGACTTGGAGCGGTTCACGCCTGTTATGGAATTCAACTCAAATGTCGCTATGGAGGAATCAACCTCTTGAAAATCACCTAACCTAGTGTTGCGATAAATTTTAACTGGCTGAAAGGAGGGATTAATCAGTCTCGTTGGAATTGTGCCATCCCCAGAAACACGTACTAATTCTGACGCTCCAAAAACAGAATACTTTTCAGGCAAGGTTGATCTAGGAGCAATAATATCCGTTACATTCAATGTTTGAGGAATTGAGTTTAACCTCGTAGGGGCTACAACTTCCGACTGTGGTGGAATGATAAAAGAAAAATCAGCATGAACAGAACATAAATGACTTGTGGTTTGTAAAGGGGTTTTCTCTGAAATAAACTTGATAATTCCATTGTCAAAATCAATTTTAGAGTTAAATGTTTGCAGAAAATCCCTTCCGAGAATAACGTCATAGGTTAAATTTTCAATAATGTGGGCTTCAAAAGGAAATACTTCAGACTGAATTTCAAATCGCATTGTGGTTTTCCCCAGAGAATTTAGAAAACCACCATTCACTGACGAAATACCTCCTGAGTCAGAATTATCTAGGCTAGGGTAAGCTTGTCGCAGGTACTTATTCCACACAAAAGCATTCACAGCCGTAATAGCTGTTCCGGTATCAACAAGACATTGAAACTCATAGTTTTCTATATTAATTAAAATCATTGAGCTATCAGCTGGAAAAGGAAAACAAATACTATCGACTGCGCTTGTCAAAATATTAGGTACTTCAGTTACTACAGGAATACTATCCGGTTTGTCTTTAGATAAGCTGGTTCCAGTGACAGTTTGGGCGATTTTTGCGTGACCTGAAACACAGCCCACATCATCTAAACAAGAAGAAGTAAATTCCACTTGGCTATTAAGTTGCTTATTATTTACTTCGCGATGGCAACCAATTTCTTTTGTAGAATTAACACTTTTTAAAGAAACATCCGCAATAACAACTTGTTCATCGTAAAAATAATCAGCAAAATTTACTTCAACTTCTTCCACAGGTGTGACTTCAAAAACCTAAGAACCGGTGACCCTTACAATTTGGTACGAACGTTCCGCAGGATATTTACTGGTTGTTGAACCTAGTGAACCTACAGTGGACTGAGAATGCGAAATTACTTCCCGAAAATCTGAAGAACGCTTACCAACTACTGCCAAAATTCCTGTTACGACCACGTCTAACAGCATAAGTAGTTTAATTACAATGGCTATAACAATGTTAACAATACTAATAATATTATTCTGAAAACAAGTGTATTGTTTTGACTGAGCGCCATTTCCTTTCGCACAACTAGGTAAACAATGTTCAGAAGATTGCTTTGACGAAATTCCATCAACAAAATCAGAATTGCTCTCAGCAGGTTCAGAAAAACATTTTTTATTTCGAAGAAGGTCTTCAGAACTCAACTTACTGAAGGCATTTTTTTCAGTTGGGCGAGAACTGGCTAAACTTTCTTGCTTATTTTCTAAACTGTCTGAGGCCCCTATCACGGGTTTAATTCGATTCGAGACAGGGGCACTATTTAGTTTCCCTGCTCAGAGTCTCTAACGAACTTCCCTTGACCCTGAACCTGGCGTGAAAAATTACTTCGTCTAAAGCGATTGTAACGCGGGACTCGTGGGTCAGGATTCGCGCGACAATTATAGTATGTGTGGCCTCTCCTTCCACAATTAAAGCACATGGGATCGCCTGTACGAGAACGAAATCCTCTTGCTTGGAAAACAGGGCCTTTTTGTGGTTGAAATCGATCAGAATCGGGCTGATTGCCGCCAATTAGTTGCTGAATTTCTGCCCTGATCATTTGCTTAATATCCGTTTTGTCAACATTTAAACCTTGCTGATCGCTTGCGGCTGCTACAATTTGTTTATCTTTAGATGCAGCAGCTTTAGTTAATTCATCAACAATTTGAGCTGAAATTTGTTTAACATCGACAGCTGGAGTCTTTTTAGAAGAAGACAAAACAGACTCTTTTAGCTTAGCAAAATTTTCTGTAAGAATAGTCTGCAACCGATTCTTTCTCGAGTTGACGTCTTTGTATACAATTACGTATACATACACCTAACGCCTGTCTAACACGCCACTCACTAGCCCCTGAAGCGAAATGATGTATAAGTGCAGCGGATAATTCATCAAATGACATCTCGTCTGGTGACTCTAAGGTTTTAAACCAAGCCCTAGCATCACCTTTGAGATATAATGGAAGTCCTAGGGCTAGATTAACTTCGCTCCATCCATTCAAACGCGCCGCACGCTTATAATTGCTTACAAACTCATGAACATCTTCGCACTCATCTACTCCAAAAACAGGAAAAGCAACTGAAAGCTTTACAGTAGTAGTTCCACTTGGTTGTGAATTAAAAGTGGCTCTCATTCTCTCTACTGCCTCACATTACTGAGAAACTTGATCATTCATGTCGTCAGAAAGAACTAATGCAAATCGATCAATACTACTTGAATCGGATTCCTCAAACTCAGAGTCCTGATCACTGTTTTCCGAACTTGTTTCTACGTTTTCCTCACTGTATTAACCGTTTTCGTAATTACATACGACGTCTTCGTAAACGTCGCCTTCAAAGTCGGAGTGACCGCCAACACAAAAAGAAAGTTCTGAACACTCACTTGGGGTGGGAATAATACTTTCAGGTACTACAGTGGGCGCTTCCGATTCTGTCCTCGGTGTATTAGTCGACCTCCTCAAAGCCCTAAGCGACTGAAACAAAGATCGCTTTTGTGGTTCAGCAGGAGGGAGGTCAGGCCATATGAAAGTGCTCCCAGATTCTGAATTAATTTCGTGCTCTTGCTCGGCCAGGGCTCGAGTTTTCTGACTGGTTATCACCGGCAGGATTAAAAATTTAGGTTAGCCACACAGAGCCGGATTTCTCAATTGAAACAGAAAATGAACGATTCCAATGAAATGCACACAATCATAAAGATAAACTAACTGAAAACTAAACTTGTGTGCTAACTGTTACATACAAAGCTAAGCTGTTGCCTAAGAGGAAAACTAAACTAACTTGCAATGATGGTAGCCTTAAGCTTTAACGAAGACATTGTTCCACTTACAAGTTCTTCCCAGCAAAGAGGTACCGGGATCGATGCCCGGGCTCTCCACCAAGCTTGTAGGAGACTTCACTGGCACTCGCTTGCTTAACAAGAGGAACCGAGACTATGAAGTGGCTTTTCGCAGTTTAATCTTGTAGTCCTCTACAGCGTTACAACGTTAACAGCAGTTGCCTACTGATACAACTACTGGAACAAATACTAGAACTACCACTGGTACAACTCCTCAATCTTTATAATGTACTCATTTTTAGATTAACTCCAGCTACGCCCGAGACTAAGGTCAAGATTAACGCAGGTGGTACAAAACAAAGTACTCGGATGTAAATCCTTAATGAAAGCAGCTGACTTGATAAGGCAAGCAGAGATTAACCAATTAAAAACCAGGAAAATAGAATAATCTTTAGCAACAAGTAACCTTGGATCTATCTAGGGGAGGTAGAAACCAAGGTCGCAAGAACGACACAAACATTATCACAGGTGAACGACAAAACGAAAGACCCAAGAATAAAACGTTTTCACGGTTAACGGAAAAGGTGCTCCACATATGTGCGTTAACCTTGGCTTGCCAAAACTAAGCTTTCCTATAAAAACAAGATTTTCAAAAACATATTTATTTTTGGCTCCACAACACGTCTATGTGATAATGATTATAATTATTTGTTACAGTTTCAGTTGTGATATTGTGATTTTGTGACGTTTGACGAGCATTATTGCATTTTCTGCTGTTCCTTTAGTGCCTTCAAGAAATTCGTAATATATCGGGGAACGCTTGAGTGGTAACAGTTGAGAGAAGTTTAGAGCTTCTATTAGGCAGTTGAAAGTAACTTAATTAGGGCTTTAAAAAGAGACAGAATTGTTTTTTATGTTCTCCGCTTATGATAACTATCACTGTTACTGTTTCGACTGCTTGTTTCACTCTAGAACTTTAATTTGCGACCTTGTGCGTGCGAAGTTGCACCTTTTTTACAGTTATATTAAAATGTAACTGTAAAATACGAGAAATTGAAAATCTCTCCCCATGCGAATCATGCGTACAATAACCAGTCAAAGGCATTTATAAACATGTTAAATGGACACGGTTTGCGAGCGTCAACAGAAAGGTTGCAGTTTCAACAGATATATTTACATAGAACAAAGTCTTTGAATACTGATGATGACCGATTCTGCACCTCGAATGACATTTAAGAATTTTTTTGATTGATTAGTTTGTTTTTACAACTTCAGTGATTCAAATTGCTTAATATTTAAGTATATTTTTCGTAGTTTTGTGACTGTTAGTTTTCCCGTCAAAATATGGGACTACCAATAAATTATTGCAGGAGCCCATGGGCTCCTGATTGTTGTTGTTGTTGAAGTAAAAAGTCATTCATGCGAGTGTCCATAGGGTTACCTTTAGTGCACTAGTGTGAGTCATATCAACTAAAGTAGCAAAAACATCTGAGCTGTGCTATCATAACTATTAGTCAATTATTACTCAAACTCAGACATATTGAAATTGAAATTGACTGTTCATTTAACAAAACTTGAAAGATAAGTCATCTTTTGACCCACACGACAGCTTTCTTGAACAGCCATGACGGCAGAAGTCTTGGAAATGTGAACTGACGTGATCTGATATACAAAATGAAGAGCCTGTTTTGTAAAAAGTCAAAGTAATAAGATTTTTTGGTTTGCGTGATGAGACTGAAATGTAGTTTTCAAGTTTGGTGTATGACACTCTTGAAAAATATCAAAACCGCAACAGTTCTATAACTGTTCTAATCGTATCTATAACGAAATGTTCAATCGTGATTGGTTCTCCGCGCGCCTATTTGTCACGTAATCGGCGTGCAATCACGTGGGTGTCCAATTATAGCTGTCCGATTTAAACTTTTTGTAATCGGACACCTGTAATTGGATACCCACGTGATTTTGACGCTAATTACGCGCGGTTCAATGGCTTCCTTAGCAATGTTTTCTACAGTTTTCAAACTTAGGACAAGCGCTAGACATAATTCACTATAACTAGTATTAGTTATCACTAAAGCTGCCCCCGGTTTCTCTTATTTCTACTGATTGGAAACAATAATATTGAACGTTATTGTATGAACTAAAATTTTATATTTTTTTGTAAACTATGTCACTCATACTGTTCTAGACACTTACAGCATATTATCATAATTATGATCCAAAGAATCAACTAAGTTAACCAAACCAACACATTCTGTTTAACTCATTCTATCACATGATATATTCTTTACAAAATACTCTCGCGAAGTGCACTCTGGAAAAAAATAACCAACCACTCTATTGTTCTAGTCTGATACTGAAACAAACCAATTGTCTGGATGTAAACTCTTTTTTATATAAGAATATATTTATAACAATATCTAGGCTGAAATTTGCAAATTTTAAGCGTATTTTAAGAATAAATACAATACAGTTTTATGATTACAGTTTTAAGTGATGACACTCAATTGTCCTTGACATAGTTGAAACAAAATCGGGTACTTTCGTTTCCATCACGCTATATTTCTGTGCGAAATGCTTTTTTCAAAGCCAAAACGGCCAAGTGCTGTTTGGCGTGACATCTTGGCCTTGCTGACTGCAACGAAAAGCAGTGGAGCACATGCACAATGTAACGCGATACAGATCCAGATACCAAACACTTGTAATTGATCCACCAATAAATTCTAAAACGGAAATGTCATAAGCTATAATGTAGGAAAAATACAAGAATATTTTCAGCCAAAAATCGGCAGAAAAATAAGAATATTCAGCCTGGGCCGGAAAAACGACATTCTTATAAAAGAAAAGAGTGTACGAGCAAACGCATCTCGAAAGCAGAACAGAAGTGACAGAAGTGAGATGTAAACAGAAGTATCGCGTTACAGTCGCCATATATGCAAATTAGAGTCAAGTTTTTTGTCCTCAACGAAAACGCCGCAACATTTGGATCCCTGCCAGTCACCCAGTCGTCACATGGGTTCTACGCTACGTACGATTACTCAGTAAATATAAGCCATCCAAATAAACGAGATGCCAAAGGAGTATTTCAAACTTTATGCGAATTATGACGAATTTCCTTGTTATCTGCAATTCAATTTACGGAAGAAAAATCCGATTTCGAGGGATTTGGAACTATCGACACAAATTGTTTTTGTAGTATAACTTCAAACTTTGCGCGAAATCTCACACCGACGAAACACTTTTAGAGAATTTAACTGGTAAACTAAATGCAACTAACAAAGAGCAGTTCGAATTATATCTGTTCTTTAATACATCTTTCTTTTTGTCTAGTATCTGAGTTTCTCGCTCGTCCGCTTGTTAGATTTTTTGCAAATGATTTGTAGACGGCTCGTAAGCCAATTCAATGTGAAAGTTAAATAAACAAACTGGCTTTGAAAAATGGGTCACACTTGAAATCAAAGTGGCTATGAGCCACTCAACTTGGAAAATTGATCGAAGGCTCCAAGACTTTCACCTTGAAGCGCCAAGCAGATTTTCACCCAGAAATTTGAATCGCCTAGCTTCCAAATCGAAAACAAGATGAACTGAAAGGTTGATGCTTCTTCTCGTGGCATTCAATCGAAGATCCATTTAAAATCCAAGTGCTAACCACGCTAACCGCCAAATAATTTTCGAGAAATGCAGCTTTCGAAGCGACCAGCATCCGCGGCCGAGATTTCGTGTGACAAGGAGTCACGCTGTTTGCTGCACGCTGATTGGATGCATTCTTTAGCATTACCCAATCAGCATGGAGTAACAGCGTGACAGCGGATGAGCTTTCAGAATGTCACAAACAGTATAGTCTTTCGAACGGTAAGTGAACGTAAAGAAAACGATTTTCAAGGAGCATTTTAAAAACATCTAACAAGCAGTTTCGTCAGTTTAACGGAGGAGCATTCCAGTGAACATCAAACAGATAAAAATTATCCTATTGTGATAAATTAATCGTGACCTGATGCGGTCGCGGTCAACAGTGAGTACTCGATGAAAGGTTTTCGCATGAGTAAACAGTTGATTGTGTCGCCTTCAGTACGTTTTTATAAAACAGAAGAGTTTTTAAGCAGTAGCCCTTGGCAAAATACTCTAATCTAGTAGCTCATGTACACTATCCCTCTACAATACTTCCTAAATGACATAAAAACATCTTCGACATAAACTTCATGGAAACTACTAGTCGTATAAATAAACAGCGGGACACATCGTTCGAATCCTCCTTAGTTCTCTTGACTGTTGACCTTTAAAAACAATAAATCACGACTTGAGTCATTCGAAAATTCATACAGCTTGTCAATTTTGTGACTTTCATGATCAGTGTGTTATTTTTCGTTTTCGGCAATCGAGTATGGTTAAACCTGTATCAGCGGGCACTTTCGGTAAATGAGCTAAGAAACTTCTATAATTACAGGTAGCTTCAGTTTATAAAAGCGTTCGTGCGAGAATTTATTCAATGTAGAGCATTTCTGCGATAAGATATTGAGTACTTAGGCCAGAATTCAAAGAATAACTAACTTGACACAGTGCAAGCGACCATGAAACGGCCTAAAACGCCTGATTTTCAAACCCCCCGGAGGGGGGGGGGGGGGGGTGGGAACTCTTATATGCAAAGGATGACAAATTTTCATCGTCTCGGGTACAAATC
>JAHPZR010024115.1:20000-35000 GCA_019787425.1 Platygyra sinensis | reverse complement strand
GAATCACCAATATTTCATGGTTTTAAAATCTAATTTTGGAGCATTTTTTCAAGACAAGTTTTTCCTATGCGGTATAACTCTGAATCACGTGAGATTAAAGTTGTGATTAGTGGAAATGTTCTTCTTTTCAAGGATATAAAGATTAGTTTGGGGCTTTTAATTACTGCCCGGAAAATGCACGCTTTATTTCGGGAAAATCGGTACCTCGAGGTGTCAACAACTGCAAATAAGCTAATTAGAGTCTCTGCTGTCGAACCCAACATTAAAAGCAAATCTTAGTTCTTAGCATCCCCTTAAATTAGAAACAATACTGATAAGCTCACCGTGAAAATCCAGTGGCCGTGTGTGGGGATTTTTCCCCATTTTCTGTTCAAAATAATCGTTCTCTTAACCCTCCGTTCAACAGTGTTTGCCGAACGAGATAAACCGATCTAAACAGCACCTCGATGGCTCTTGTAGAAACATCGCAATTCTTGACAGTATGAAGCATTTGTTTTGTTAGGTTCTATCCTTCTAAAGTGTATAAGTGAGCTTGTAAATAAGTCAATTTTAACTATCTTAGTGGCCGAAACAAGCAAAATTACCGAGTCCCGTGCTAACATGTTCGAAACTATGAAGCGGTTTTTATATCAAAATTAACTTTCCAACTTTCGTCTTTCTTCGTACAAATCTTTCTACAAACGACGTCAACTTTGTGCAAAACAACGACAACACTTTGCAAAACAACGTCAACTTTCTGAAAAGAACGTCGAACAACATCGAGTTTGTACGAACAACGTCAACTTTGCAAGGAAAACGACAACTTTGTACGAATATTAAATGTTCACACTTGTACGAACAATGTCAACTTTGTACGAACAACGTCGAGGTAACAAGAAATTATCGATTGACTTGTGCAGCCTTCAGAAATTGTCGGCTATTCCAATATGGCGGACTATACCGGTCACAGAATTGCAGCAGAATTGCTAGTGTTAAAACTATGCTGATCATCAAGATAAGTAATTTTTTTATTTACCTGGGGCGTTAAAGATAATGTGTGCAGAGTAAAACCCAGAGTAAAGCAGTGACTACTGTGTATTTCTTTCGGTCTCTTTCCGTGTAATATCTAGTGGTCATAGCTTAAATCGTAAATTGCTGTACGCTAACATAGTAGACGTCTTCGACTTAGGCACAAGAGTTTTCAAATAGGTCTTTCCTTGAGAGCGATTTTCTTTAGCTCTTAATTTGGCGGATCCCCGAATTCAAACTTCTTTTGCACTGTCTCTCTGGCCAGTAAGATTTTGACAAGACTACGTGCTAGAAGTACAGCTTTTGTATAAGATAGTTGGACATAGCTCCATGCACAGTTTTATTTTTAATTTGTCCAATAGCTCAATACATTGCTTGTCAGTCCTACATTACACTAGAATTGCTCCACAGTAATATTTTCAGTGCTCTGTGATTTTGTCTCTGTGGTCAGTCAGGATCTTAAAATCGATGGTTCAGAGAATTAAATTATTAAATAGCACAGGCCAGAATTACAGCTTGTGTACAAGGCAAGCTTACACTTCATTCACAGTTTGATAAATAGAACACTTCTGTACACCACTCTTATAGATGATTTCCAGTCCGAACTGCGCAGTCTCAGTACCCTCATGTTTATAAACATTATAACGGCTCACTCAATGGAATGTGAATCGATGTTATTCGTTAAAAACCACATACCTTATCTTTGAGGCCTTTCAAATTATTTTTCCAACAGTTTCATTGAGTTTTACAGCTGCAAAGTTGTTTCATCAAGTGATATGAGAAAGAACAAAGCATTGAGTTTTGACCGCTTTGCATCCATAATGGCGGTTGTTTAAACTTCGAATTTACTTCATGTAAGTAGTTGCGAAATGTTCACATTTCGTGACGTCTTACATGAAACAAAACAAAAAACGTAAACAAACTCTCGAGAGTGCGCAGTACGGACTGGAAATCAGCTTTAAGAATGTATGTCAGAGAAAAACAGGCGGATTTGAAAAATGTCGGAAGAAGGGGATCGGCCGATCTCCACCATATTTATGTTGCATAAAGGTCTTAGCCAACTAAAAACCATGGTAATATTTTTTTGTCCATTGTCTTTATTGTTTCGGATATCAGACCACCCCCCCCCCCCCCAAAAAAAAATATATATATATATATATATGCCCAGAGGCGTGACAAAAGTTGTGATTTTAGGTCAACTTTAGCAGTGTGTATCTCTGAGGTTATTCAAGTAACAGACTTGATTTCACATCAACATCACAGTTGCTCTTTGATAATTCAAATGCAATCAAGGACAAATGTTTGCTATACATCGCTTAAGTTCTACACGCAAACTTAGAAGGCATACTTCGTGTCATTTTAAAAACTGGCAAAACTGGGCATTTTCAAATTCTTGTTTCTCGAGGGTCCGGGAAGATACAAATATTCTACTTATCACTAGTTTACTCACCACACATAGGTCAATGTTTTAAGCCAGTGTTAAAATTGGTCCAGCGAATTTAAATTTTTCAACGGTTCCCTTTTTACCGCTTTGTGGATTGTCATTTTCCAAGGCAATTTCGATACAACTGTGACTTCAGTGCTGCTGGCAATCTCATTATCCGGATTTTGCCGAGGTGACTCCCTCAGCGGATAAAAGCAACCAATAACGACGGTTTCTTGTGGTGTTACTCATGTTTTCGATGTAAGTTATATCCATTTAAGGTTATTCCTCACAATTGCATTGCGCATCCTTTCTGCGCATAATTTATGGCGTCATTTAGCGCGCTCTCGTGCACGTGCACACTGAAAACATGGCGGATTTGCCTTGATATTGAGCTCTTTCAGTTGAAAAATGGCTATAGCTCACCAACGAGCATGGGCACCCCAATTTTTTTTCCAGTTATTGTAATCAACTTATCATAAACTTTGCTTGAGGAAAGACTGATCTGATTTCTATTACTGAAAATTGAATAAATAGCGAAAATAGCAAGTAAACTGTGGTCTTTTCTATTTTGCCCTATGGTAACCATGTCAAGAAATTTGGTTGAAATTTTAATCAAGGATTCAGCTTTCTGTCTAAATCAAACTTAAAAAGTTTATTTGTGTCCGATACAACGCATTGACTCCAGTTTAATGCGTGTTCTCATGAGCCTCGGTCACAAAAATTTACAATTATTACTGGGAATGCGTTCTTGTAATAAGCGTTAAATAATGCCAAAATGGGTCATTTTCAATGCCCCAGTGCTCCTTAATGAGTATGGGCACCCCCCTATTTTATTTCAAAATTGAAGTTCTCATATGATAAATATTCAGTGGGCAAAGTTTGAACGAAAATCTATTGTCAGTTTTATTTCAGGGGAATTACCTTAACGCGAGTTTCAAGGACACATTCTTCTGGAGATTGCGTGACCGCAGTGGTTCTCAGTGTGGCCATCAAACCAAGCGAAATTTCGGGTAAAATTGGCGTTGATACACAGAATGGTTACGTTTTCCTTGAAATGGTGTACTTGGACCAGAAAAAGCTTTGAAAAAACCATAAGTGGGCTCAATGTGTCTTGTATCCGCCTGTATTCGTTGCACTGACCTCGCACAGTAGAAAGTAGAAAGCTTCTTTGGAGTCCGTGGGCTTGTTTGTTAAAGTTCGGATTATCATTAATTTCCTTCGAGTTTGGTTTAGTTTGTTAATTCGTAAGCCAAGATAATTGTAGACGGATATTTGAAAAAACGTTTGCTTGGAGTGATCGATATATAAAAAAAATGTCAGATGTATTAAACCGACACAGTCACGGTGCTTGGTAGCCTGGCGTTTTAGTAAAAATAAAAGAAAAGAAAAATTGGCAGGTATGGACTACCGGAATACTGCTGGAATTTGCGCTGGAATACGAGAAACTAGCAATCAAGTTCTTTTCAGCGAAGACTTAAAGTATAGTCAGTGCGTGAGAAATAATGAAAAAAGCAAAAACCAAAAATAAACTACAGAAGTTCCCATTGAGTAATTAGGACAATAAGGTAAATGTGAATTTTGGCACAAATATCGACGGTTTTATTATTTTCTTTGATATACTCAGCGGTATTTACACTCAGCAGCCCATTGGACTGTAAAGCTTTTTTTATGTGGGCAGTTAAACGTTCATGCCAACTTTTTTTTCCTTGATAAGCAAACCGGACGGGTATAGAGTGGTAGACCTATATTCTCTCCCCATCTCTTAAGGAGCAAAAATTTAAAGGCTGAAAAAGCTTAGCTTTGGCACTTTAATTAAGGTTGCGTTGTTGGTTTCGTTTGTCATCATGACGTAATGGCCCAAAGGGACAAAAAACTGTGCAGCCCCTACCCCCACAATCCCCCCCCCCCCCCCCCCCCCCCAACACACAGACACACACAGCTTGGACGAAGCTCGGTATAGTGACCGAAAAATTTTCATCAGTCGGACTAACAACAACAAAAAGGTACCTTCTGAACCTTTAAGCTGAACAAGACAAGTTCCTGTTAAAATTACGGTATATTAAAGAAATATAAAACGTGTTGGCATTGTTGAATTATATAAGCACGCGGAAGTAGAACAGGAGAGAAACAAAATCCAGGTGCCTATATATATAACTTAACAATGCACAAGGACAAGCTCTTTATTCCTGTCAAAATTGTAGCCTAAATGTTTTAAAATGATCGAGAAACTGTGTGCGTTGAGATTCGTCAGTTCGAATTCATTATAGTGCTTTATAAATAAAATACACGCTGCTTAAGCCGGGCTACACGTTGAAACATTATTATACAACATTTGCTGATCCGACAATGCTGGAGAGTTTAGCACCCATGTTTGTTCGACATCTTTTGTTGGACAAATTAAATGTTTGAAGTCCTCAAACATTCGTCCAACAAAAAAAAAAATCGAAAAACATGGGTGCTAAGAGCTCCAACACTGTCGGATCGACAAATGTTGTACAACAATGTTGGAGCGTGTA
This sequence comes from Platygyra sinensis, assembly GCA_019787425.1. Classification (NCBI taxonomy): domain Eukaryota; kingdom Metazoa; phylum Cnidaria; class Anthozoa; order Scleractinia; family Merulinidae; genus Platygyra; species Platygyra sinensis. The sequence goes on along the minus strand of JAHPZR010024115.1, from coordinate 30,050 downwards.
GCCCCAGCTTTACATCACAAGCTGCAGCGCGCACAATTTCTTCGCTCTCCTGCAGAGTCGAGTGATATAAACACTTGAGAAATTAAAAACATTCGGCTGCACCTCGTACTTCTCTATGCATTCTCTCGTGTTCTTTAAAATTTGCGCGTACTTCTACAACTCCAACAATGCACTCGATGGCGTTTTTATTATTGAAGCCGCGTGCATTAAACTCAAAAAAGCAAGCCGCGTCCAATCATAACGCTCGAAATTTCTCAATTATTTATTAATCACAAAAAACATAATGAGATAAAGCAAAGAGTGCTTATTTCTTGGAACAAGAGCAACTTTGAACTAGGACAGAAATGGTGGAAACGAAGGACACTTTCCTGCTTTTGGGTCCCTCCACACTCAGGTCCAAAATGTTGGCAGATGTCTTCCAAGTCCTTGATTTTAAACTTGGAATGAAGTTTTTCTCTTCTGTGTAAGCTACACAAGTCCTCCCCTCTGTATCGCAATGTCTTGATACACCGACTGTCTCATTAGTGCCAACCGTTCCTCTCTTTCCCATTCTTCTTCTTCGCCATCTGTTTGACCCTCTTCAGTTTGTTCTACGGCGGTAGCTGACGGCTTCTTCCTTTGTTTTGCCGCAAGCCTCGAAAAGAAGCCGCTTATCTGCTTTGCAGTCCGCCATTCTGATTGCTGAAACATGGCCTTTCCGGATCTGTGCTTTGCTAGTCGCATCTCACGTGAGACCTACCCAAGACGGAATATATGGTTGCATTGTTGTGAGCGTAAATTTTAATCTCTATAATTGTATTAAAGGATGATATCTAGTTTTGATTGATTTAAAATAATCTTCGTGATTAAAATGCGCTATTGGTTAGAGAATGTTAATAGTGTTATTTACATAATTAAGCTATTTGCATTTAATTATTAAACATGGCTGAAAAAAATATTATAACGTAAGTCCGCTAACTCTCAGTTTTATAAGTAGACCAGTTCCAGTCAGAAAAGGAAAAAAACATTACTTGCCTAACAACCCCTTAATCAAGTCATATATGCCTGACCGGACGATAAAGGCCAAAAAAGGCTAATGCAAATGCATTAGCTTAGGTGGATTGGACAGTTCATGATCAATTCATGAACAACTTATAAATTTACCTGAACTGGATCTGCTTTCAATCCAGTCACTGAGCCACTGTTAAACTTCTCTACTACAAATGTTTTTACTTCTGGCGTCATCCGGACGATCTTTGGCTTTATCTTTAATGCCCATCCAGCACTTAGAAGTGGACCTGATACATAATACGAATCTGCCTGGTATGTAGTGTTGCTTGCACCTTTTGGTTGGACCACAATTGAGCTCACACCAGTGACTTTCTCCGCCCACTTTGTTCGAATAATGTCGTATGTTGACTCGCACTCAGCAATTCTTAGATGTTCTCCAGTGTCCATGTGACTTTGAACTTCTGCTTCGGTCACAAAGACTTTAACACAGCCGGCCTCTTCACATGCAAACAGATTCTGGCCATTAGCCTTACACTTGAAAGATGCAGAGCCTAAAGTGGTCTTGCAGGAGAAAGGTTGAATAACTCGAAGACACGTTTCTCTTTGTTCCTCCTTAACAAGATCTTCGTAGGCAAAAAGGCGCCCCTCTCCAACACCAAACGCACGCCAAGCACGTATACCTTTCTCTTCATAACGGAAACTGCTGTAAAAGCTAATGCCTTCCCATTTTACAACGGGTCCATTTTTCAATTCAATCGATGTTAAAAATTCATATCCAGTCCCCTGCTCGTTTAGAACATGGCTAATAGGGATTGAACGCACGCGCGATTAACACGCGCTTGGGTTCAACCCCTGTATAGCGCGCGCAGAGAAGAGAGTTCAAGGATTGGACTAGATCAGGCTGGCGCACGAGGGAACGAAGATGAAGTTTTCTTTGTGCACCAGCCCCATATGGTTGAGGAGAACAATGCGAAATTTGGTCTAGGGTGGTGGGGCTCTGGGATCCAGGTTACTAACAAAGGTTTTAACAACCCCCTTGATCTAGGCGTGATGTCTACCTGATTCTGTTATTTTTTTATATTTTTAAGCCCGGAAGAGAATGATTCCTAACTTCGCGTGTTACTCATTAGACCTTCTTTCTCTCAAAACCCCATTTTTATCCACTAAGAGATACATATATTGTCCATCGCACGCGTTCTTTGGTCCGCATATAGCTAAAATAGAAGGGAGAAAGGTATAAAAATAATCACCTCTCTGACTTATTTGTTTTTTTTCTTTGACTTCTGCTGCGATCAGTCTTACGCACCCATATTTCATGTTTGTAAACTTCCCCAAATCAAATGTTTCAATTTTGTTCACTACGAAGTACAGGCGTTAGTTCGAAACTGAAAGTAGCTTTCCAGTTATTTGTGTTAACAGCCCAATAAAGTTATTATTTTTATTATTATTATTATTATTATTATTATTATTATTATTATTAGTATTTTTGTTATTATTATTATTATTATTATTATTATTATTATTATTATTATTTACCGATTGGATCGATTCGTACTTACCTTCACCAATTGGTACAACGGTATCGTACATCCAGTATATTTCCTCTGAGACTTGCTTGGTCATCCGCCGAACTTTTCCACTGCATATTGTCCTAGATTGTCTGTTTGATGCAGCGGGTAGCGACAACTGACAGCTTTCCCCCCTGGCCAGTTTACAGTTAGATGCTTCCTATGTCGCGGACATATTGTCATTTTTTTGATGTCTTCGTCATTGATAACAAGCAGACCAGCTCTATTTAAAATAAGATCTAGCTCTGTAACCTTAGCATGCGCTTGTCGCCCACGCGATCCACTCACTCCAAGGGAACGCAAGTAGCTAGTGACATCTTTAGTGCAACTGAGCAAAGGAACTGAAACCGCGCATTCTTATCTTCTATTTTGGCATCTCCGCATTTGGAGTGAGGCGAGTGGGCCGAAAGTGAACAAAACATCAGTGCACTTTTCCCAAAGCGAAACTGATTTCTGTACGTTGAGTGGAAGACATAATAGATCGCCGCAAATCCGTAATTTACAGTGTAAACATTGGAACCAATCAACTCAATACGTTTTGGTTTCCTAGTTTCGAGCTCTGTATCAGGAACGAAATTGAATTATATACCTGATCAAACATTGTCTGACTTCTGAGTGAAATTTGTGTTTGTTAAGACCCAAAAGCCAAATTATTCTGCAAATAAGAACAGCTCTTTAGAACATCCAATTGTAGCAAAACAAACTACTTTTCCAATTTGTAAATTCATCTACTTTTTGTTTTAATACTTTCTCTGATTATGAAGTCAGACAAAATGTCTTGTTCCCACGACGAAATAGACATTTTATTTGCATTAAATCAATTCGATTACCACTCCATCGCGACATTATATTTATCCCAATTCATTCCCAAAATGTTTAATTTCACTTTCCCTATATTTTCTGTAAATTATCAACAGCATCTCAGGCGTTACCTTACCCCCACCTCCCACCCACTTACCCACCCCAAAGCAACCCGTTAGCTTTATCATTCCCAGTCCATGCGCATGTAACGCTTCGCAATGTGAACCATTCCAAACTTATGATAAGTGCCATGAATATTCTTCAGTGAATTAACCGGCTTCAAGGTCAAGAGAATTTGGAGAAACGTCCGAGCATCTCACTAACATTCGCATTCTATTTCGGACATCATTTCTTTGCTTGTAACGTTGTCTGATGGATTCGGGACGTGAATGTCTGAAAGCTTTTTATGAATCAGGATCACATACTCAAGGAAGACAAGATAACTAGGCGTGATGTCTGTGAAGGTACTTGCACACTCATGTCTTGCTGAGATGGCAAAACAAAAATTGACCGAAAGCTGAATCGTGTTTAACGGTGAACCAGAGCTGTCACGCAATACTAACAACGCATAAAAGCTTCATTGGATCTTGCTTAGCCTTCGACTCTCGTTATACATCAAAATCATGAACAATATGACAAGATACCGTCGCTATTGGCTGTTTATACCTGTCGTTGGTTGTTAAAACGGCGAAAAGCGGAAATTAAGATCGACAGCATAACAGAAGTAGCAGTTGTATCGAACTTAACCGGGAAAATGACAATGGACGAAGCAGTGAAACAGTGAACCGTTAAAAAAGTTTAATTCACTGGACCAATTTTAACACTGGCTTAAAACATTAACCTATGTATGGTGAGTAACTAGCAATTAGTAGAATGTTTGTACCTTCCCGGACCCTTGAGAAAAAAGAATCTGAAAATACCCAATTTTACTAGTTTCGAAAATGACACGAAGTATGCCTTTCATGTTTGCATGTAGAACTTAAGCGATGCATAGCAAACATTTGCTCTTTTATGCATTTGGACTATCAAAGGACAACTGTGATGTTGATGTAAAATCAAATCTGCTACTTCAATAACCTCAGAGATACACACTGCTAAAGTTGATCTAAAATCACAACTTTTGTCACGCCACTGAGCGTATTTTTTTTGGGGGGGAGGGGGGTGGTCTGTTCTCGGAAACAATAAAGACAATAGACCAAAAAATATTACCATGATTACTAGTTGGCTAAGACGTTTATGCAACATAAATATGGTGGAGATCGGCGGACCCCCTTTTTCCGGCCTTGCCTGTTCCACTGAGGCAGGCGTTCTTAAGTCCTAAAGCAGGTTAGAATAATGACGAGTTACATCATACTTGTCCAATACTCTGACAAATTTATGCATAGCATTGTCATGATTGTATTCTATTGTATTGCTTCGTTCTCAATTGTTTTGTATTGTTAATCTGTTGTTATTTGGATATAATACAATACAATGCTATGCATAAATTTGTCGGAGTATTGGACAACCCTCAGTTACATATAAGGTTATCAGATATTATTATTATTATTATTATTATTATTATTATTATTATTATTATTATTACTATTATTATTGTATTTCAGTGCTTATATCTAAGTAAAAAAAATAAAATTTGTCATGGAAACTTAATTTAAGAGATGGATACAGTTCCTTAGCATTAATACTGAGACTTCATGTATATCTGTGTATGAAATAATTGAATAAATACAATATAAGGCAATTAATTTTCCCTTTTTGTCTTATTTTTTTGTGAATAGTGCTTTATACCTTTAAACAAAATAGGTTTTAGGAAAGCCCTTATTCAACCAAAACACACTGCCTAAAGGATGACCAGCCATTCTTGCAAGCCACTCTCTTTACAACATTTCTAGTCTATTTACCTCCTACATTAAGTTATCCCTCAAAAGATGAGCTCACAAAATAACAAAGTGTCAAACCCCAGTTACTCTGGAATTATTCACATTCAATAGCTTGAATATTGCACTCATGAGCATAATAAACATTGCTAAAAAAACCCACCCGATTAAATTTTTACTCAGCGCACAAATTGAATATAGTACAAATAAAGTTACAGTAATATTACATAGCTTATAGCCGTCATGGTCCTAATATGATGTAGTTGACTAATAATCTCCCACCAACACGGTTGCACCATCATTCCAGTAGTGTCGGACATTGTAAGTGACACCCGACTTTTCACTTACATTGTCATACTGATGATATTGATGCGAGACAAGTGAAAGATTCCCCTGTAGTAGTGTCACATCCTAAAGCCATGCTTGGACAGAGAAAGACATAATCATCATGCAGTTTGCAAGATTCTTTGTCTCGTGACAACGAAATGTATGAGTCCAGGTACGATGATGTTTATATAAGCTTATGTCAGAGAGGATGATTTCTGAATATCCCAAGTTAGAAACTATATTAGTAAATTTATTATTTGGACAGAAGACAAAAATTTTGGTTGAAAAGGTAAGTGCAGTATTAAAACACGTTTGACCTTGTCCCAGCATTTATTTCCCCCTACATTTACCAGGTATTGTTAAAGTAGATTAATACTGATGCTTTTTTGTGTACAGACCATAAGTAAGGACACCATGCACTCTCTCTAGCCTGTCAGGGGCGGATCCAGGATTTTTCTTAGGAGGGGGTGCACCTCTTAGGAATAACGTCACTGGCCGGTTAGGTAAACAATTTTTAAAAGCGAATACGAAGAAGAAGGCCAATACTCAAGGCCAATAAGAAGGGGGGGGGGGGGGGGTGCGCAGTCCCTGCACCTTCTCCTAGATCCTCCCATACCTGTAGTATCTTCTTTGCAAATATCCAAGTCTCAGCTGTGTTTGTTGAATAGTGACTCCTTTTATTGTATCGTGCTTTAGGTCTTAAAGTGCACCTAACCCCAAAAACTTTTTTTTGCTAAAACAATAAAGCTTATTTTGTGGAGTAACTAGCCGCAAAAATTTTTCGATTTGGTTAAATCCTCGAATTTCTGTGCCCCCTTGAAACCGAGTTTCGTATGGTTCACGACCGAACATAAGAAGTCTGGGGAGAGTAAAGCCGTGACGTCACTTCGAGAACGAAAGCTTCGGCTGTCCCAGTCAGACCTTTTACTCTGTGTGAGCGTGGAAGCCTTTTTGCTGCACAAGTTTTTCGCTGGGGGCTCCACAGTCGACAGATTTCTGTTTTTATCAACAATATCTTCTACTTCGTCGGATTCTGAAATGAGCTTTGACTCAGAAGACTCCGAAATTTATTATATCGCTGAAGAGAATGACGACTCGCACTTGTAAACAAAGCAAAGTGAATAGTTAAATGATGACGGCCGAGCTGATTTATATGCTGACAACTCTCTGGCCAACGAAGAATGGATAGACAAAATGAGGTGGATGCTGACAAAGAACTCGAACGAGCTCTGATGGACAGACCCGAAGGCAATGATATGTAGAAGTCAAAGAGACTGTAGCGTGTGGTGCGTATATTTACTAAATTCGCGCATTCTTCGATCGCGCATTAACATACTTTCGTATAAATAAAAGTCAAGTCCGTTAACTTTCTCAAATTATTTTAACTTCACTCGTTCAACGTAGACCAAAATGATTATCCCATGACACAATGTTTGTGTTCTTTTTCTGCGAGTGTGGAAATTGTAGCGTCGCTTCCCTTCAAAACATCAGCGAATGTTATTGTTGTTATTATTATATTAGAGTGAGTTAGAAGGTTGTCAAGACTCAAAGAAGAGTGATCTTGTTCTAGAAGATATTGGTGCTGATGTTACCTTTAAGTGTGTTACTGAATATCCAGGAATTAAACCTGTATGGCTTCAGAAATCGAGTTTAAGATTAGTAGCGGGCAAATACAAAACTATCTGTCGGCTGTGCCGACTGACTGCTGTTGTTTCTCAGATCAGATGCAACAACGGCTTCATGAATCGATGGACGGTTATTCCAAATTCGTCTCGCTTAAGTCACTGAGTCAGCAAAATCCCTTCCTCTCTCTGAAAATCCAGGCATCGAGCGAGATCATCTGGTTTGAAATACTCTATGGAACAGATCACCGAACTCTTAGACGGCTATCACTTTGCACGAATCGAGCCATCACTTTGTACGTTTCTTCTCTTCAGGACATCTCTCCATAAAACGTATGGCATAAAGCGGAGTACCTCCTGTAAGTTTGTTGTGTTGCTACATCACACTACAGCGCACCTGGCTAGCATTTTTTTCGAACAACTTTTCCAGCCTTTCCCACAGAAACAAGTAAATATGCGAATCTCAGAATCATCGTGTTCTCGATTTGACGTCACATCCGGCCCTCGACCCATTCTCCGTTAAACTCGGTCGTGGACCAAAATGGCGGCAATTTCACGTACTTTGACGAGCCATAGAAAATCAAAGATTTAACCAAATCGAAAAATTTTTGGGGCTAGTTACTCCACAAAATAAGCTTTATTGTTTTAGCGAAAAAAAGTTTTTGGGGTTAGGTGCACTTTAAAAGTGGTGTATAGAAGGACATGTACTAAAACTAGAAACACCGGAACACCGGAACACCGGAACACCCCGGAACACCAGAACACACTGGAACACTCCGGAACACCAGAACACCCCGGAACACTGGGACAGCCGAAAAACCCCGGAACACCGAATTTGACAGTGTTGTTCTGTTTTCCGATTACAGGCCATGTAAAAAATAAAATGTCAATGTAATTTGTTTATCCTCATATAACGAAGGAGTTTAGAGCTCGTTTTAAAGTGTACGTGGGTAATCAAATAACATTGACATTTTAGTTTTTACAGGTTCTCTCGCAGAAAAAAAAAAAACAACAACAACAACAACACCGTCAAATTCGGTGTTCCGGGGTTTTATGGCTGTTCCGGTTTTCCGATGTTCCGGAGTGTTCCGGTGTTTCGGTGTTCAGGTGTTCCGGTGTTCTGGGCTGTTCCGGTTTTCCTGGTTTTAGTACATGCCGTATAGAAGTGTTTTATCAAACTGTGAATGAATTCCGCCCAGCTTGTACCTCTGGCCAGGAACTGATGTATTTCTGAGCCATCCAGATCCTACCGGCCAGAAGGACAGTAAACTTAAAATTTTAAGCCCAGTTATTAAACTGCGATGAACGCAAGCTGGCCCTCTGGCCGGTGGTATTTTCAAGGACGTACCGGCCAGAGGGATAAGATCACAGAAAACTAAAAATATCACTGTAGTAGAAATTAAGACTTAAGAGGCTGTCTCTCTAAGAACCACCCACTCAATTTCGCTTGAAAAATAATTTTGCCTGAAACTCTGGCAACTGAAAGACTTTAGCAAGGTAAGAATAAAACAAGATTTCTTTTGATTTGAAATGATTTTCTAGTCGCCTCAGGAGCCATTTAATATTTCGCCTCGTCAGGGCCCGTCGCGCCGTCTCCAAAAGCATAAAATTGGCATTTTTCGTGACGCCGTAAAATATTTCATTCGCAACATCTACTATTGAGTCCTATATCATTTTGCTCATAAACCTTTCTAGTTTTCCGAGATACTAACCAATTTTGTCTCAATTTAAGTGGCAAGACGAAATCAAGCATATCACTGAACACTATTATTCGCCATCGAACGATGGCTGGAAATGGCCTTCATTTAGAAGCTAATTTTTAAAATTTGGGACCCAGCTGAAACCTCTAGTCTACACAGCTGCAAAGTGTAGTCCTTTATCAACAAAAATATGACACACCCCTGTACGATTTCAGTATTTCAAAAGTTATGGCCGTTTGTATCAGCACATGTACGAGCATTTCCGACATTCAAGCCTATATCAAAATCGACCTATCCGAGCAGATTTTATTATAACTACAGCTTACCTACTTCGAAACTTGGTTTTATTTCCAACTTCAGTCACTTTCCAAGCCTTCACGTTGCTGAATCAGTCACTAGCAGTTCCAGTAAATTGGTAGGTTTTGCTTTCGAAACTTGAGCACGGCTACATCGAGTTTCTTGGAAGCGAACAAAGCTCGACTCCATGGTCACATTTTGGGCTAAAATACCCTATCGAAACATCGTTTCAGAGCTGGATTTCTTTAAGAATCAGATAACAAACTAATCAAGTCTGGTATCAAGGAGAAAATCAAGCTTTGAAGGCTTAAATTTAGAGGAAACCGATCGCTGGAAGATCGGATGAGTACGTTACAATCAGCAGTCTCCTCTCTTGGTAGGTACGTTAAGTAAGTTTATTAAGGTGTATCATAACAGGAATTTTCTATTTCCCTGTATTTACTTGTATTCCTAATGCATTCCCTTGTATTATCTTGTATTCGCTAATGTATTCTCCTGCATATTCTTGTATTTCCTTGTTGTATTCTCTTATATTCTTTTGTACCCTTGCAATCGTTTGTGAACCCTTGTATACCTATGTGATCCCCAGTAAACCCTTGTAATCCCCTGTAAACCCTTGTATACCCTTCTTATCCTCTGTAATCCCTTCAAAACCCCTGTTATCCATTGTAATTCTTTGTATACCCTTGTATACCTCTGTAATTCCTTGTACACCCTTGTATACCCCTGTAATCCTCTTGTATATCCTGTAATCCATTGCATACCCCTGCAACCCATGTAAACCCTTGTACACCCATGTACTCCCTTGTGTACCCTTGTAAACCCTTGCATACCCCTGTTATCCCTTGTATACCCCTGTGATCCCATG
>JAHPZR010024114.1:65000-69995 GCA_019787425.1 Platygyra sinensis | reverse complement strand
CCAGTACTTATCTTAATATTTATTATTTGATAAATATCTATCTGAAAATGTGTCAAATATTCTATTTTTCCCCCCAAAATTTAAAAGCTTCAGGCCAAAAAAGTGTGATTGAAAAGCCAATGTTAGAAAAACTGAAACAACTATAAACTGTTGCAGTGATACATTGAAAGAAAACAACATGAAGTCAATAAAAGCAATTCACCTGTCCTTTGATTCCATTTAGTCCTTGGATTCCCTTTTCTCCTTTTTGCCCAGGAGATTCAGTGACATTGACTGTGCCATTCTGCATGGAGGCAGGAAAACACTGTTAATAAATTTTTTTTGGCCAGTTCTAAGTTGCAGTTCCTTTGCAGTCACACAGGACAAAGTCAAGCAAAGCCTCCCTGCACCTATGTGGTAGATTCAAACCATATTACCACTTTCTTTTTTCTTGAAATCATAAACCAATCACGTACAGTAATGGGCCACTTTCATCTTGTTTGCAGAGATTCATGCCAAAAATGTCTTCCAAACCATTATATAATGACCAATCAAGGTTTTCCTGGGAGAGAAAATATTCTGCTGTGTATACAATAACTTAAGGGGCTCATTTGCCCAAGTTATGAAATCTGGAAAATTAATAGCAGGAATTATAAATGTACTTCAATGTGAAGCAGATCAGACATGGGGCGGTACAAGCTTTTCTTGACTTAAGTCTGGGCAGGCAAAAAGGACTATCAACTTGCAGTTTAATACCTTTGCATCAAAAGCCAAAGTCAGCTTGCGGCAAAACATTTAAATGTGAAAATAAACTGTTTTAAATAGGTTACCGTAGCTACTGCCTGTCCAGGAGGGCCAATTTCTCCCTTTTCTCCTTTGCTTCCATTCTTGAGCAGATGATAGAACAAAGAGAAATAATCTCATTTAATGAATACATAGTATAGTTATCATTAAAGTGTAACCTTGCAGTATTTCTTTTTCGTCTCTCATTTTTGGTTTCTCTTGGGACCTTGTCTCTATGAGTACCTGTGTGACAGACAAAGAAAAATACAGAAAGACACCCAGACAGACATTAGGGCAGACAGACACCTAGAGAGACCACTGACTGACTACATACCTTTCAAAGGGAAATTCAGGTAAAAAGTTCCCATCAATAAATTATTGCTTTCAGAATCTTTAAATAACTTTAAATTATGTCAGAATGTGATTTTTTTTTTGAAAAAAAAAAAATTGTGTTACTTACTGGTCCTTGAATCCCTGGGTCGCCTTTCTTAAAATACAATAAAACACTGTCAGAACTAGAAATCATAATTCATTCAGGTATTTAAAGATGTACAACTTTCATGTACAAATTGAAGCCAAAAATGGAAAATTAATACCTCTCCCTTGGCACCAGCAGAGACATTCTACAAAAAGAAAATGGTTTGTACAATTCAATATACCGTAGTTTTTAACAGGCATTTATGCACACAGAAAACCAGATGGGTTTTTTCTCTACACAGTTTCATTTCTTTGATTGCTTGTATTGTGCAGTTCCAAAAAGGAACAGATCTTGAGCCAAAGTGGGGGGTGAGGTGTTGCATGCACTTTTGGCTTTTCTACCTTCTGCATTTTTTATACCCAAAACAAGGAGGGGTGGGGCAGGCCCCTGGGCCCCTCCCCTGCCACCAATATTCATATACCCCCACTAAAGGGACTGAAATTTCTACGGGGGTAGGGGCATTCTGTAAGACCAAAACATTTTAAGAAATGTATGAAGCTTAGATGAAATTTTCAGATGGATTGGAAGGGGGGTCTTCGAAAAAAACCTCTTCTGTGGAGGGGATAAGGATATATCCCTGTGTGGGGAGGTGCGGCTTGGGCCCTCATACCCTGACCCTGTTTAAGACAAATATCGCTGATTTTCTTACCCTGTTTAAGACAGAATTCTGATTTTTGATACCCTGTTTAAGACAGAGATTAAAAGTTGCAGTTACAAAATGTGTGGCTTTTTTGTTGTGTAATCAATGGAAATTTAATGTGCCTGGTATCAATGCCAAAGTCAATGGAAGTCAATATTAATCTACAAGAGCTTGTAAAAAATTTGGTGTTTATTGTCCAAGAAAAGATATCCCTTTGAAGACAAAAAATGATAAATTGATACCTTGATTAAGACAAAAAATCACAAATTCAATACCCTGCTTAAGACAAAAATCCCAAAACACATACCCTGGCTGGCCGCATGTCCCCATTAAGCCCTTATAAGGGAGTACCCCCCCCCCCTTCCCGGGACAATAGGTCTTATTCTTACCAAGACATTTCCTCCAATAAACACTTGTTTTCCTTGACCAGGTTCAAACACAATGTCACCATCTTCACCAGCCTTTAAGACCAGGTTGCCATCTTTGGTAACTATTTTTGGAGGATTCCTAAGCTCGGGATTAAATGTTTATTAAATCTTGTAACTCTAAAGTTTCACATCTTACAGCCATAGTTTTGTTTGATTAATTTTTTTAAATTGTACAGTTCCAGAAAATATCCATACTCCCCCTCAGAAGGGATTGGAATTTCCCGGGGGTTGAGGGGTTCTGTAAGGCCAAAAAATTTAAAGGAATATTTGAAACTTAATTGGAATTTCCAGAGGGGTGGGGTAGTCTTGGAAAAAATCCCTTCTGTGGAGGTGGTATGGATATTTTCTGGAATTACACATTATCAAAAGCAATAAATCCTTGCATTACACTGGAAACTGAACTTTGCTATCTGAGTGTTGAATTTTTTGTTCCCTTAGAACAAAACGCAAGTTCAATAAACAACAAGCACACCAAAAAGTATTGAGCGTAATTAATATGATAAGGGCCCATCTGTTTTGATATTTATTTATATTTTAAAATAAAAATTCTAAACAAATATAAACATTACGTAGCTGACACTGTTTGAAGACTTTATCAATACACAACGTTCATGCAAGTAATAAAATTTAGTTTCGTCATCAAAATTTAAATTCTCCATTTTTTAAAACGCGGCTGGGCCCTGTGCAGGGGGTGGACTGGGTAGTCTAACTTGTCTTCACAGAATGCCGGCGCTGTTCTCATTCTATGGTTGAAATATATTTCTTTCCCCAAGAAAACTGTACTTTCGGTGATGAAAATATGTTTTCACCAAAAACGAAACTGAATAAAATTTGGTGCAGGTGTGTTGAGTAAGATTGACCCTTGGCCTTGCAAATACCACAGACCATAAATAATTCGATTTTCGCTTCTTTCGGTGTATCTGACCGTGCAAGACACAAAGAAAGCATGGGAAGTTCATGAACAATTTGAACAATTAAAATTGAATCATGCCGGTGCTGTTGGATAGCTAGTGTACTAGCCTCTTCAGAAAGAAACAAAGTCATTGCAAATCATGAATGATTTTTGTAAATTTGTGTTCGTGCTCGTCCCGTGGGGTAAAAGATACATCCGGGGGGGGGGGGGGTACTCCCTATAATGGCCTACACGGGGAGGTTCCGCCCGAAAGGGGTACCTTTTTCAGGCTTCAGGTATATAAAAGGGTAGGGATTTCACAAGTTGAGGTATATAAAAGGGTAGGGAAATCGATCATTTAGGCATTTAAAAGGGCCTTTAATTATAATATTTCGCACAGACGCCCCTTACAGCTGTATCAGTTTATTTATTAAGCACTACATGAAGTTGAGAACAAGACTTCCCAAAGAAGGTATGTAAAAGGGGTACCTTTTTTCAATAAAAGGTATATAAAAGGGGTACCTTTTCTGACAAAATGGTATATAAAAGGGAAAGGGGTTGGACCTCGGGGCGGAGCCTTCCCGTACTAAACTTTGTTAAGTAGCCCCCCCCCCCCCCCCCCCGGGAGATACATCCGTGACGATTATAAAGTGTTCTACAAATGTGAGCTATTCTGAGCAGGTTAGGTAGTGATAGTAGCTAATAGTAACAATTTTCAGTAAGTTTGCTTGCGGTCAAAAAGCTTAAATATTATGTGAAAGATACAGCTTCACTTCTTAGCCAGCGCAAATAATCATCTTACTCGATCTTCTCGTCTGTCGTGCAGACGATTTTAGAAAGTGATTCAATGATGTCTGGTAGTCAGTACTAGCTCACCTGGTGTTATCAGCAAAGCAACAAAGCAACATGCTGAAAAACGCGTGAAAAAGAAGTCTACAAGCCATGTTTTTTGATGGTGTCCACCTGAGACAGATTCCGCGCGCTTGTAAGAGTGCATGCAGAGGCGTTATGAGGGCGTTCCCATTCAAGGACGGGAAACCGAAAAATTGCAATTGACCTTTCACCAAGATAAACTTCGCTCAAGTTTCACTTAATCCTCTTGAGTGTTGTGTTTTGCAAGGATTATAACCAAATCCCGGACACTGAATCGTATCTTATCCCCCTAAACAATGTTGGAAAAAGCCTGCGAAAGAGCCGTCCTTCTGCTAGGGCCGAGAGCGAGGAAGGAGTCGGCTGTTTTCCCAGGCTATGTTGGAAAATGTCGCAGAAAAAATAACCGATATTTAGTGGAGAAAGGGCCGGAGAACGTGATTGATGTCCCAAAATCTTTGTCTAGGATTGCAGGTTACTTAAATTGCGCAGCTCAATTTCTCTCAAGCTTATAGAAAAGTTTGTATAGAGTTTGGTTAACCATGAACGGCGGCGAGCTCAGAAGTGCGGGAATCTTATACAGTCCTCCCAAATCTTCAGTTCACTTAAGAAGAAGCCAAAAATGTATAGCTAGGAAAGGTTTCAGGCATCACCGATTGTTTCCTATTTAAACTTCACGCTTAAATGATCCATATCCGGCGAAAACTATTAATATATTACGTACACCCAGAAATGAGGATTATTATTAAACACATACGTTTCCTTTCATAATTGTCTTCTAGTCGTTTCGTTAACGATTAGAGGAATAAACGCAATTTTCACCGACTTTACTGCTACACGCATTTTTAGATGGCCGAGCAGGAAAGAAAATCACGCGATGTGATTCGCTAAACATTTACTCGAAAAAAGGTCCAAGTTTTAATTT
>JAHPZR010024114.1:7500-60000 GCA_019787425.1 Platygyra sinensis | reverse complement strand
AGTTAGCCATTTAAAAATGTCAAAATTTACAAAGAAATGTATGGCCATCCGGACGCTGTGTCGTGACAGCATCCAGATGGCCATACATTTCTTTCTTTCTCCAACAGCCATTTGGAAAATTTTACATTTTGTACACCAAGAGTAGAAAATGCACATGTTATGAGTGGCGTTACATATCAAGTGAAGTTTATTTCTACATTTAAAAATAGATTTACTTAACATATCTAGGACTAAATGGAGTTTCCCTTGCAAAGTCTATAACACACCAACAGTCACTTAACTGAGCTAACACCCTAGTGCATAACAAACATTCTGAAAGATAGTAGAACACTAATTTGTGACCAGAGCCAAGAAATATGCGAGTCAAAAGTAAATACAAAAACGAGAATTTAAGAAAAAAAGTACTCAGTCTGCACGGTCTGCAGTCTGCATGGTCTGCGTTTTTGGGGTGACCCAAAAAGGACTGTGGCCTCTTGGGACGAAAATGGTACGAGTGCGTACAGCATGGTGTATGTTTTGCGTTGTGAAGTCTGGGTATTACTTTTTTGCCAACTGATATCACTTTTCAGTGGCGGATCTAGGGAGCCCAGGCACCCTTATTTTGGGTAAAATAAGAAGAAATGACAAAAAAGAGAAAAGCAGCAGGGCAAGTAAATCAAAACTGCCTCCCCCCCCCCCCCCCCATACTCCCCCTTAGCTCAAGGTCGGGATCTGCCACTGCTTTGTTGTGACTATCAATTGCTCATCCATCATACCATGCCCTACCAGTTAACTAGTTTTATTGAATTGATTGGTATCGATTTATCACTTGCTTTTCCGATAATTGATTTCCACTGATTGCACACCCCAGGTCCGCATGCATATATAGACCCGGGTACTCAATCGATAATATCGATAATGGATAAAAGATTTTGTTGTGAGAAATCGATAAGTATCGATTTTTGAATTAGGACTATCGATTTTATCGATAAATAACAAATTTATTGAAACTAAATTATTTTTGCCACGTGGGGAAGAAACGTGTGATGCTCTAAGAATGTCTGCGCAGGAGGCTAAATGCGTGACAAGCTCAAAGAGGTGTCTACGTAGGAGGCTACTCATACAAATACTTTTGAATCATTCCTTGTTCCCCATATTTCTTAGGTTAAAACGTGGTTTCAAAACCAACGGAACAGAGGAAAAAGAGAAAATTTAGACGACAACCTTGAAGCTGAGAAGCCGGAAAAGGAAAAATAATTTACGTTTCAGTAATCGAACCCGGGTATACGTAATTGAATAACAAAATCAGGAAGAAAATTGTAATGCAGTATTTTTGTTCTCTTTTACAGTGGTTGTCAAAAAATCATTTCATTGCCGCCTTTGAAATCTATGTACATTAAAGAGTCACAATCAAATGCTCCCTCGACGGAAACAGGATGATTTTTATCGATTCAATAACGATCGGTGAATCCGATAAAATCGATAAAATTAACACTTCGTGGGCGTGTGAGTATTGATTTTTATCGATTGACCGATAAAGTCGATATCATTTAAAATCAATTTATCAATAGATATTGATTTATCAAATGATTTTCCGACTACGGTTTCCTGGAAAACCAGGATCGTAGATCGAGGATCGATTGGGGATCGAGGATCAAGGATCGAGTGAAATTAGAAACAATACAATCACAGAAATTTTTGACAGGCCTGCGTAACTCGTGCTGCTGCTACTGTTTAGGCTTATTTATATTGCAAGATTTGTTTATTATAAGTCTCTAAGTATTTTCTTTCAAGGGACAAAATACAAAACTTTCCATGAACGTCTTTGTTACTTGCATTCTATATGGTGACACTGGGCCCAGCTTTCATTAAAACTGTTTGCAAGCAGTAGGTAGATTCTTATCAGGGATATCATATTATTTGTACTGGTACGTTTTTCTCCTGAGACGTTGTAGCTTTACCTCGAGTAAGGTATGAATTTCTCTAGAACCACTCTTATGCTTCTTGCAACTATCTGATCGAGCTTACGTTTCTCGAGCTCGATGTATGTAGATTTATTCCTCCTTTTGGTCATTCTGGCACCACATGATTCAAATTAATGTAGTTTTTATGTGCAAGTCTGTTGACTGTTAAGCGTGTTGCATATGCAATTGTTTGGCTCAGTTCAGGCAAGACCATGGTTTCGATCCTCCAAGTGGATCTCATCAGTTGCCAGTCATGATTTCTAAAATACTATGTACGTCTGTGTTACCCAACTCTGCCGAGTCTGGTCTTTGTCAAATAGCAAATGCATCAATGTAAAAAAAATGGATCTATTGATGAAACTTTTTATATATTTTTTTTTCAATATTGAATTTATTTTATGATTCAGGAAACGACATGGCTATTTCAATGGACGAAGAGGAATTTCAAGATTGTTATCAGTTTTTCGGTTAATTTCATGTTACAATGCCAGCTCTATGTGAACAATTCACACACCAATCAGCGGACACCATAGGTGTGTTTCCAGCTGTCGCTTGTACTGCACACTGGGTACCAGAGGTTTTATATTCTTGTGTTGCAAAACCTTGGAGCCAACATCTCCAGACGCTACAACATTGTCATCTATATATTGGCTTGTCTTGCAACAGTTTGCTGTTTTACATTCTGTTTTCTTTTTTATCGTTTCCATCAGCTGTATGTGGTCATGGATAATAGATGTCCATGGTCTGGTCTAAATTCCTCCCTGAGAATTTGCTGGAATGGGTGAACGGCAAATAGGGTTGTCCACATTATGCTCACAATTTTCACTATTATGCTAATTCTTTATGCTCAAAAAATCTCACTATTATGCTAAAAAAGTTCCACTATTATGCTCAGAATATTTTCCCCGGATCACTCATTTTTTTGCCTAAAATAAAATGCGATCGCTTGATATGCTTATATGGAGGATTATATAGACAACATATAGTGCAAGTATTCCCTTTTTGTGATCATTTTCGAAATTGGAATATAAATTAGTCCCAGACTCCCAGTCGCCCCATGTGGTCACGTCCGTTTCCTGTGGTGAAGGGCAGTCTAGGCCCTAGTCTATTGTCACGAATATTTCTCCACAGGAAATCAGGAATCCCAATTTCGAGATTGTACCTAACTCCGATGTATTTATTTATTTTCGATATTTTGACATATTTCCGGGACTAGTTTTTCTTACTATTATGCTGGCATAATGCTCGATGCTGATTCCTCACTATTATGCTCGACAAAATTATGCCGGCATAATGTGGACAACCCTAATGGCAAAGCATGTCTCTGACGTAAATTCTTAATTTAATTCTTGCGGCGCTTCAGGTGGCCGGAAATGTCAATTGATGAAAATCATAGGCAGGCTAACATGACACTTACAGCTCGTAAAATTTGTGGCGTTTTCAACACTTCTTCAAATAATTTTGGCCCTCCAACTATTTTTATTTCACATTATTGCTGTGGAAGGGCATTACATGCTGTGTTCTATAGAAGACATGTTTTTTTTTTTCCTAAAAAAAAGGAGAGCAGAGCTGTTTGACTATGGTGTAGCAACTGTCATGTCAAAGTCCACACATATGTTGTATGGTGTGCATGGTGTCCTCGATCCTCGATCCCTGATCCTCGATCTCTGATCCTCGATCCTGGTTTTCCAGGAAACCGATTGACTACCCCGGGATATAGATTATTCCTTGTACATCGCTCATGATCATTGCGAACCAAGCGAGCCATTTTGCACCCACAAATTAAAAGTAGCCCTGAATTGTGTGGTTGCATGCATACTCCTGGGGACAGCAAACTTAAGGACATTCGCCCCCATTGCTACTGCGCATCTCTAGTGCGCACGCTATTCATTGGTCACGCGCGTGCCACGTCATTTTCAAGCGCGTGCACTGAGTCGAAAACTCAACAAAATATAGAGCTGATGACCTTTGCATTAACTTTGTGTGTGTTTATTTTTGTTGGATGCTCAGTGACCCCCACTTTTTTTTCGGCAGATCACTTACTTTTCTGATTCTTTCCATTATACTCAACAACAAAAAAATCTGTACGTGGGAAGTTTTAATTATTTCTCATATACTCTTCAAATAGGGTCGTTTTGGTACATGGATACAGGTGTGCGTAACTTAGAAGTTGTATTTTTTTAAGGCTAATTCTAGTTGATTTAATGGCAAATGTAGCAAAGATCTATCAAATAGGCCTATATATGCTGTGTTAAACACACGTAACTTAGATATGATTCTTCAACTTAAATATATGCCGATAGTAATGAATCCGGCCAGAATCACCTCAGTGGCTGGAAATCCTAGAAATGCTATGATCTGTGATGCGCCTTATCTTCAAAACGAATTCGGTGACCCCGATTTTTTTTTACGTTTTTCATCTAATCTTATCATTTTCTCCCTGCAGTCAAAGTTTTAAAAAAATCTGTACGTGGGAAGTTTTTGGACGCGAACGTCCTTAAGCTTATTATAAATTAGAATATAAGCTTAATTTAAGCATTAAGGACTAAACATATCAATGAGCTAAATTAAACAGCTTACCATTTGTTCATAAGCTTGTGGAGCAATTTTGTTCGTGATCTTCACGATACCCGCTGTGCAGAAAGAAAATACAAGAATCCCAGCGATACAGCTCTTTAGGACTGCGGTGACCATCTTATCAGCCGAGGTTTGATCGACAAAACATAAAAACACGAGTTGAACGAGAGCGGCGGGCAAAATCTCCAAGGCCGCCGAGTGTCACGTGACCTTACCCGGCCCAGACCCCAAAGCAGAAATGACAACACTGTGCAGCTGAAATACCTTTGAAGTGAAGAGTGATCATCGCAGTAAATTTTCCAATTTAAGCAATTGGAAAGAAGAAGCCTGAAAAAATCAGGGCTTCAACGGGATTCGAACCCTTGACCTCCGCGATACCGGTGCGATGCTCTACCAACTGAGCTATGAAGCCACACATTGGGAGCGAGGTCAATTTATTGAGTTTTTTTTCCCCGTGCACTGAGTGAAGTGATGTGAAATATATATGAAATAATTCATATTTGTACTGCGGTTGTAGATGAAGTGAAGAGTGATTTTTTCAGGCTTCTTCTTTCCAATTGCTTAAATTGGAAAATTTACTGCGATGATCACTCTTCACTTCATCTACAACCGCAGTACAAATATGAATTATTTCATATATATTTCACATGAAATACCTTTGTAAAGAGACGACGCATATTCAAAAAGTGGTCTGGATCAAGTGGAGCGCGCGGGAAGTAAAGGAAAGAGGCGGAAGAAAAGGCGAGAAAAGTAGCGACGCTATTTTTTCTTCGACCATTCGCCATGATACCTAGCGCCTTAATCTACCCAACTGTACGAGTCTGTGGCTGCCTGAAAGAGGTTTCAACAGATTTTATGGCTGCATTGATCTTAGGGTGATTTTCCAAAGCGCTCATCGCATCAAGTCCTTTTTTCCCTACAAAGATAAGATTAACCGTTCTCAAATGTCAAAAATTGTTTATAAGGCTAGTTGTTGGGACTGCCAGGATTTTTACATCGGCAAAACAAAACGTAGATTTCATGACTGGAAAAATGAACATTTTAAAGGGATCACTAGTGCCTGTCATGCATCTGCTATCGCAGACCACGTCACGTCAACTGGTCACAACTTAAAATGGGACCACTTCGAAATATTAGCAAAAGGTCGCTCTGATATCCACTGCAAGATAAAGGAGACTCTTCTAATTCAAGAACTCAAACCGACCCTAAACGATAATGTAAGCAGCGAAAAGCTTTACCTCTATTAGTTTGCATCTTTGTATGCAAATATTTTTTGTGCTCAGCTTTTGTCATTGTTATTGTTACTTAGTTACTTATCTAAATTTAAACTTAGTTGCTACTTGTATTACTAACGGTCACTTCTGAAGATGTATGTAGAAACATACGAAACGTCAAGTTAAAGTTAAATAATTTTGTTTTCCAACATGCGTTTTATTGTCACGTTTGTAACTGCAGTTTGTGTGCTATTTCTCATTAAGCTACGATGGCCAAAGAAAAAGAATTTTTATGATAAGGTTTCAACAAGTAATATTCCCCACAGGGAGGAGAGAGTGCTCTAAAAAGTTCTATACTGGAGGTTCCGCTGCGAAGTTCCACACCTTTGAAAGTGCCTAAGAAATGATATGGAACAGCCATAAGGTGAATCTGTCATGCATCTGCTATCGCAGACCACGTCACGTCAACTGGTCACAACTTAAAATGGGACCACTTCGAAATATTAGCAAAAGGTCGCTCTGATATCCACTGCAAGATAAAGGAGACTCTTCTAATTCAAGAACTCAAACCGACCCTAAACGATAATGTAAGCAGCGAAAAGCTTTACCTCTATTAGTTTGCATCTTTTGTATGCAAATATTTTTGTGCTCAGCTTTTGTCATTGTTATTGTTACTTAGTTACTTATCTAAATTTAAACTTAGTTGCTACTTGTATTACTAACGGTCACTTCTGAAGATGTATGTAGAAACATACGAAACGTCAAGTTAAAGTTAAATAATTTTGTTTTCCAACATGCGTTTTATTGTCACGTTTGTAACTGCAGTTTGTGTGCTATTTCTCATTAAGCTACGATGGCCAAAGAAAAAGAATTTTTATGATAAGGTTTCAACAAGTAATATTCCCCACAGGGAGGAGAGAGTGCTCTAAAAAGTTCTATACTGGGAGGTTCCGCTGCGAAGTTCCACACCTTTGAAAGTGCCTAAGAAATGATATGGAACAGCCATAAGGTGAATCTGTCCAAAAAATATTAATATTTATTTAATATTATATAAAAAATATTAAATAATTAAATGACAGATTTCCGTACCCTTTCATAGCATACGCCTCAACTTGTAAAATCGCTACCCTGAAAACGATATTGGTACCTCTTTTGGAGGGAACTTTCCCGTCAGGAGCCCATCACCAGGAGCCTGCAACTACCCCATGTTACTGTCACGGCGTTTCATTTCAGTCGAAATTTATCTCGAATTCAGATCCCCACAGGAACCCCAATGACCACCTCATCACCAGGAGCCTGCAACTACCCCATATTACTGTCACGGCGTTTCATTTCAGTTGAAATTTATCGCGAATTCAGATCCCCACAGGAACCCCAATGACCATCTCATCACCAGGACTAATGTCGGACTAATGACACGGACTAATGACATGATGTCGACATGTTCACGTGAGGCCGCATTGTTGTACCCTTACCTGTCTGTAAAAATGTCATTGCATTGACTTATTATGGGAGTTGCAGGCTCCTAGTAATTAATGGCTCCTGTCCCCGTATAGTCCATTATAGGGAGTACTCCGGGTGTATTTCCCATTCTGTCGTCGATTTCTGCTAAACAGGACATTTCCCGTTACAGTGCTCGTGACGTCACGGCAATGTAGCAACCTGGTTCAACGACAGGAGGTAGAGGAGAACCTCCACCCGCTGTGGACGAGGTTGTCTTATCACATCACCTCATCACTTGCGAGCTTGAAAAACGTTAACTCGCCTTCCAGCTGTTGGTCAAGGGGAACGGGCACTCAAAGTACGTGATTGGTGATGATCAACATCAGTCCGTCGTGCGTCACGCGAAAGAAAAACCAGAAGAGAAAAATGCCACGCGAAACCCTGGGGACGAGAGGCACGATTTTCCCCCTGGTTATTTACCGTCTCGCTCAATGGATTAAGCGAAAGAGGACTACCCGTTGTCAACGCGCGGGTATTTCGGGACTAACATAAAATGTTGCCCCTTTGTAATATGCTGGAAAAAATTATTAGTTATGGAATATGGGGAACTGAAAGTCGTGCACAACAGACCAATATCGATATACTAAAATTCAGCCTAAACGCAATAGACCTCAGCAAGAGGCTCTGGGGAATAAATTCCACAAAGTCTGTATTGAGGTCTGTTGCTTTAGGCTGACTTTTAATCTATCGAAATTGGTCTATAACCATTACATTGCAAAAAAACAAAAAATAAACTGATACAAACAGTAGAAGTCAGGGATACCAGTTTTATTGAACATCACGCCATGATCATAAGTTTCATAGTACTGTAAATTGATGTCTTAACTGGAGTAGGACATTTTGGGCCTTCACAATCTCTTTGACTACAATTAGGCAAAACAGCTGTACATAAACCACGTAACAGGTCGGCCACATACTATCCTGCGTAGCTTGGCGGTTTAAGCAATTTGAACGCGAACACACAAGTGCGGCGCTCCTTATCGCGTCTTTCCCGCTTTCCTAGCGCCCTCAAATTGCTTAAAAACCGCCAAGCTACGCAGGCTAGCCACATACCAGCTGTGTATATATATTAACTCTGACCAAATCGTATCCCAACCTCGTTTTCTGAGGACGAGAAAAGAAATATCCTGGGAGCGAGCTTGTAAAAATCCCATTTTTTGTGTACCACCGTGTGGGGACGAAAATTGGCCCCCAAAAACCTGGCACTTCGAAAAATCTATTTTACAAAGGAATACGAATTTTTCGGACCCTTTTGTACCTTCAGCTGGGAATTCCTCATCTATAAATATTTCAAGAAACGATGGACAACTTCATTATGATTGTCATTCTCAAATATGATTATTGAATAGCCATAACCATTGTTAACCACAGAACGAGTGTTGTATTTACAAATCAACCAAACAGCCTACAACACTTTCAATCACTGCAGGTATAGCAAAGATGGAGATCATTTCGTAAATCTTTTCTAATTTTTCTGGATTACCTCAGCAGGGGGATAATTTCGGGGTGTGGTCTTCGGTAACGCGGGAAGCGCGCGCGCGACACAAACGTTTTTGGGTGTGTTTTGAGTTCATCTTAAGCTTAGCCGTAAGTACCATCTACTGCAAGTCTGTAAGGAGAGAAATCTTAAAAGTTGTAACTGAGCCGTTTGTTGTTGTCCTTGTGTCACCTCATCCTCAAATATGAATACATTTACACAGCAACTTTTACAAATCTCCTCTTCTCTGTGTTCCGAAACTACAAATAAAATTATCGAACAGGTAGAGATGACGGTCACTTTATTAGCACTTGTCAAAGCCATGAGCTGCTGTTTTGTATTCCAAATTCCAACACTCTCCACGCTGATCTGTGGTCCAAAATGCTCTGGTCTCGGCAGAGAGCCCAAACGTAGCTTACATTTTCAATGTTATCCTGTAAGTAAACAAGTTATCATGTTGGCTCATACTGGGATGCTAGTCGGCTAATTATATGTTCAAAAACGTTTACAACACGAGCTGTGATGTATATCAAATCACAAGCGGTAAACTAGATGGCCGAATTTTGGCTTGAAACTGGAAAATTTGAGACGTTAAGCGACAGTTTTGGTGGGAATGACTGCGGGAAAAGAACATGCGCAGTACATTTGACTGCTGAAGAATTGCAGGCTACCATTAGCATTATAACAATTTGTACCAATAATTCACCGGTAACCATCTGAGAAGAGAAAAAATATCTGGCAGGGTCCCCAGGTAGGGCCGATCTCAGTGCTCTAAACCCTGATTCAACTCGATAGTCAAACACGTCTTATAAAGAGAAGTAAGTTAACATGTGTCCTTAAATGTCAAATAGTTACACGATTACTTACTTCACCGCCCTCAACAATATTACCAACAGCGTCTCTAAGGATCATTATCTGCTGGACCATAAACGTCAGTACTAAAACGGGCCCCTGTTCCATGACCTTCGCCATTGCAACCTGAGAATAACAAGATATTTATAAAACAAAACCCACGCCATCTGACAGTTTTGAATACAATAGAAGAGGATTGAAAAAAAATGATCGAAAATCAAGTTTTAGTTTACTGTGATGCAAAAAAGGTGGAGATTATTGTAATATTTTGGATCTAAATCAGAGCCAGTCGTGTAGGTAGAACACACCAAGCAGACAGCTTATAAATCAAGACCAATTTTAATTTTTGTTAGTCTGACCTGTCACAGGAGGCAGAGAGGGAACAAATACGAATCAGGACATTAAGGCGGGGGGGGGGGGTGGGGGGGGGGAAGCGGGGGTACGAAGGAGGACCCCACCTGGCGAATAGGCCATATTACAGTTGAGTACTCAGTTACCTGGCCTTTGAATGCAAGCGAGGCTGGAGTTCACCTTGCTTTGATACAGACCTCTCTGTTTTTCATTCAAATGCCAACTAGTTAGCATAAGATCTTGATTTGCACAATAATAGTGAGGTCTCTATCAAAACAAGGTCAACTCCAGCCTCGCTGCTATTCAAAGGCCAGGCCACTGAGCAGACAACTGTAAAATGGTCCATTGGCAGGTGTTCCAAGCTTATGGGAGCTCATTCACTATATTTTGAGTTATTTTGGCCACGTTCAAAATTGCCATTACATGGAAGGAAACCTGAAAATAATGCTTTACAAAGATAGAAAAACACTAAAGAGATAAAAATAAACCACTAAGGAACAAGGATGGTTAAGGATGGAGAAGATTGACACGGATTACAAACAACAAAACTTGAAAACTTCACATTATGCAAACCGCGATGTTGTTCCTTGTTTTATCTTGTTACTTACATCGACATCTCTGACATCCAGGATTTTTGCTTCAAGTTTTTGTCCCAGCTGTCTGGTTTGTTCAATCTGTGCAGCTAACACATTGTATGCCTACAACAAGCACACCATTAGAAGCAGGTAACAAAGAGATCCGACCTTCCTTGAGATGTTTCGTACTTCTACAGTCACAATTTTTAAACTTTTCATTAACCAAATTATTTACCACCATTATCGGCAATTGGTCAAATTGGATCATTAAGTAAAAGCCACGCATTCAATAATAGCTAACAAGATTAGCCAGTACTGCAATCCAATGTTGGCTCATAGCATAACAAGAAAGAAAGCTGTCATTCATCTTTCAGTGTTGTGGTAATTGGAGCGAGGTTTGGGGTTGAAATACAAGGCACTTTCCATTCAACTAAAACTTCTGGTTTAAATTTACTTAAATTTCTACTGGAAAATGAGGTAGCATTTTCTGGAATTTCCCCAAAAAAGGACAACCCCGCAAGGTATCCCCCCAAATTTTCGGAATTTTTGTTCTATCACAATTTCTGGAAGTTTTAGTCGAATGGTTCGCATTTCAGAAAGTTAACAATTTTCGGGAAACTTTTCCCGCAAATTTCTGCACCACTGGCCCGAGTTACGAAAGTTTTGGAGGTTTTAGTTGAATAGACGCGAGAATCCAAATTACAGAACCAGGCTGAAAACAGACGACGACATATCGTGTATAGGCTTCAGGATGTGATATAATAGTTGCCATACTCGTCTCCAATCGAGTACTCAAGATGTTCGAAAAATATAGTAAGCTGTTCTAATCTGTAGCATTCATTTTGGCGAAGCTACACTCTTTTGCGCCCTCCAACGTTTATGATGTGTATTAACTGTCAAGGTTGGACAGAAATTACAAGGTAGCAAACTAGTAGATATCGACAATGTGATGAATAATCTCGAATAAATGAAGTGAAAACAAGAGAGAATCTTTAGCGCTTCCATCGTGAATACAACCAGTGACGTCACAAGATCCTTAAACTCGGTTCCAGAGCCTGGACACAGTTTTGCTCCAAAAAGACGATTTCGGCAGCTAAAAGAAGCACTTTCCGTTAGGATTTGAAAGAAATAAAGTTCACCACCATTTTAAGCACGTTTGAAACTACAAAGTGGGCTAATAAAAGAGAGAACGAAAAATTTCGTTTCAGTGGCACATTAAGTTAAGAGTTCAAACTCCCTTTCGTTTATCGTTAATAAGGAGCGGACGATGTGTATTTCGGAGAAAGAAAATGTCCGACATGAAAAGAGGTCCCCTATACCTTTTCCAAAAACAATTTCACGCAAGAAAATGTCCGACATGAAAAGAGCTGTCTGAAAACAGTCGAAATTTTTAAGCGTCCGAACTATTTACAGCACAGCATAAATTTTTAAGTAGCTTCAAAGCTCTTTGTTTCCTTTGTGAAGCGAACTCTAGTCAGTGAGACACTGGCTGAGATACGTAATGGCTTGATAGAGCTTGTGTTGTTATTTTCTCGTCTGTGTATCTCTAAAAAACCTTGAAACTGGAGTTGAACTATCATAAGGGAGTTTAAGAAAACCACGACGGCAATAGAGCGTTTTCACATGACGTCACGGCAGCCATATTGGTGTTCCAAAACAGTGAAACAGCGGCCATGTTGTTGTACCAAACCAGTCCTGTGGGAGTTGAACTCTTTTCTTATGTAAACACTTCCTTTTGTTGCAGTAAATTTAAATGTGTGCTGGCCACGTGAGTGAAAATGTTCTATAGCAACGAAAACGTCACCAAAAGGTTGAATGAGCAGAACAATAGCTGTGCACGTGCGTTATAATTATTTGTACATTTCTTTGCCGTCCTCTGCAAAACAACAACGTAAAATGACTAAATTTTGCGTTGTCTGAAAACGTGAACTACAACGGCTAATCTTTTAAAAGTCTATTTGTCGCGGTTTCCCAGATTCAGCTTCATCATAACTTTGACGGTGATAAACAAAGTAACTGACTAAAGAGCATCCCGCCCGAGATTCGCAGGTAAAATATAAATTCATTTTTTTAATTGACGTTGTCTTCGGCATCGCCGTATAGTAGCTTCTTAAACTCCCTATTTTTACAGATGTCGTGTCCGTCTGATTCGTGTTTTCTGACGTAACTTGCTGTAGCTGTGTTTCATCACAGTGTCCGAAATCTACGTCCGAAATGAGATAAAGTGTCCGAAATCTTAACGCCCGAAATTGTGTTCTAACTTTTAGCTAAAGCTCCGGCCAAACGATCGCAACATTGTTGGGTGCAACATGTTGCGTGCGTTTGGCTACCCTGTTGCGACTTGTTACGACATGTTAGGAGTTGTTGGCTCAAATTTGAAAATGGTCAAATTTTTCATGCAACATTTGTGGATGTTGCATGATGTTGTAGTCGTTTGGCCAGGTTCGTGCAACAATGTTGCGCCTGGGCATGCGCACTAGTTTGATTTTCAACTCGCAACATGTCGCAACAAATAACTGTTGCAATCTAGGCGTTCAAATGTTGCGATCGCTTGGCCGGAGTTTGCAAATACTGGGCCAACAATGTTGGGATATGTTGCGTTGAGGTGTTGCTATCGTTTGGCCGGGGCTTAACAGCTTAAACAAAACAATTAACCGTTAATTATTACATTAATTATTTAACAGCTTAATTAACGTAGTACTTACTGGTTCATGGCACCAGTCTTTTAAGATATCCAAGTCCCCTTTAAGAAAGGCCTAAGAAATATGAGGAGAAAAATCACAAGTACGCCATTGAAAATCATTTGTGAAGTAATATATCAAACACGAGTAACCGCGTTTTAACGCATTTCTGTTCCGGTAAGACAGCTGCCCATTAGTCTCATATTTTGTTGATTCTGATGAGTTGTTCTGTAGGGCTCTAATCGTTGCCGCCTGATATTCGTCTCCCTAGTATCATACCATATTTCAAGCCCACTAATATGAGTTTTGAACAATTTTCAGACCCACACTGTATCTGCGACTGGTTTGAGGGGCTCTCATTCACGCAAAACACCAAAGAATATTTTTCAATAACAAGAAATCTAGGTGTTATTTTTCTGCTCGTTTTACTTGAGGTGGCTGGTGACTTCATTTCACTTACTAAGGGCTTCCCCACAACACAGCGTCTTTCGCAGATGTTCCGCCACAAGTTGCCGCTACAGTATGAAAATGTTGACTACAAAAACCATACTCTCCTAGTGTTCGCATTCTCTAAGCTCTCAGCCACCTGGTAACATCTCATAGAGCTGGCCAAAGCATGGGCCGTGTTCAGAATAACTTACCTCTAAAACTGAAGGGATAATTTCAAATTCGCACTCTTTTAGAAAGCTGTCCTTGTTAAACTGTGGATCAATTCTTGAGATTTCAGCCATTGTCTTCGCTGTGTCTGACTGTGAAAACACATCGCCTAAGAGGTAAGAGAACATCTTTGATTGTTACATCCGACCTCAATATATTTTCCCTTGGATATGTTTTTTCAGTTATCTGCCGTTGGCTATCTCAAGCCTCCCCCTCCTACGAGTTCCAAGAAACACCCAGGGCCAGGTTGTTAGAAAGCCGGTATAAACTTTAACCAAAGTTTTAATTCTTCTTGTATAAATATGTTTTTCACTGCTTACGTTTTGTGTAGTTTGAGATTACCCTACGTTAAATCCGAAGGATGAACCATATAAAAAGTCGGAAAACCTGCCGAAAAGTTTGAAAACTGCAATCAAAATTCTCGCCCCCGGGTTTGCCTGATTAGGCATGTACATGTAGAAACCCAGACATTAACCCTATATCAAGGATCTCCTAAAGAAAAGATGTAAAAATCAATCGAGGTCACTATAAAAACTGGTTAATAAAAAACTGGTTAATAAAGATTTATAAAACAACCTATAAGCCTAGGAGTATAGACCCTTCGCATAAATGGCACCTAAATTTGAATAACAATACTTGGTACATCCTTAGCCTCACATTCATGTGAAATTTCCTTTGTCTTGAAACATGAATGTGAGGCTAAGGATGTACCAAGTATTGTTATTCAAATTTAGGCGACATTTATGCGAAGGGTCTATAAAAGTGTAGAACTAGTGAATTTAATGCTAGGGGTTACTCTGTCATGGACTACAACCTTGGTCACAAGAGTTGAAAATTTCCTTTTTTTTCACATTTTGCCCCTCCCCACCCCTGTGCAATGTTGACAAAATACTTTGATCTAACGCAAGTTTGCATTTGACTATTTTCCAACATTGAAAGGGGGAGTGGGCGTGCTGGCACTTACTCAGTAAGTACTACGGTTATGAGTTCATGCTTTTGCCATTTTCAAACACAATTTGTCCACGGTTGTAGCATCCCATCTAGGGGGGAGTAGAAATACTCGTAGTTGCTTCATGCTCCAGAAACCAGACATGATCGGGCACATGGCTTGTATGCAGTCTTAACCTGCCTACCTTTACTGCTGCTTTGAAAACCAACTTCAAATTTTCCAGCATGTTTCATAGCAGTCAACTTGCTAAAATTATAATTAGTGGTTACAGCAGGGTGAAATACAGTTCACTTACTAAAAATATCTTGTAGCTTGTCCGTCACTACTCTTGATGCTCTCACCATGACATTGTCACTTTCATCATATTTTGTTTTTAGATTAAAGAGACCTGATAACAAAACAAAAATATAGCACACAAAATTGGATTTTGTCTCTCATGCTTATCAGTAAATAATTATGTATAAGAATCATGATCATTCCATTAGCAGAGATTTACAACCACCATTTTACAAACAATATATTCCACATCAAGTTGCAAGGGCTTTTTACCAGTGACAACAGGGTTATTATCTTTGAATTCCTTCCACTGTTGGTACCATTTGGAGTCCTTGTGCAATACAACTCCAGTGGCATCCCTAACAATCAGAAATAAAAAAGGAAGGTACTATGGTTACACTTCACATGAAAATGGTAAGGGTAAAGTTGGCAATAAGAGCCACGTGGCCCATCAGTAGCATGAAGCGACTAGGAGTATTTCAACTTCCCCCTAAATGGGGAATTTAGACGCCTGGGTGGAGAAAGGCAATGTGAGAGTAAAGTGCCTTGCACAAGAACACAAAAAAATCCCCAGTCAGGGCTCGAACTTGGACTGCTTGTTCTTGAGTCAAATGCGCTAACCATGATGCCATCATCTAGCCTGCATAGCTGGCGGGATTTGCACGCGAGTCCAGTTGTTTTGGTAGCGAGAATTCCTCGTGGGTGGCTCCGCCACCGCTCAACCGCTCACGCATCCCGCAAGCTACGCAGGCTAGCCACCGTCAAGCTGGTACACATGAAAATAGCTTGATTCCATACGTTTCAAATAGAAATATCTGGGAAAATTACTGTAGTTTCAAATCAACTCTATTTCTTTCTGGTGACCACTGCTCTAATTGACATGATGTTTTCTTTATCATATTTTGAAAAATGGGAGAAAATGGATATTGATCTGCCTAATGGACTTCTAAAGGAGCAAAAGTTATTTCCTTTTAGCCATTGCTAACTTGGCCAATACACAATGGGATAAACTCTAAAATCCCGAGTTCCATCAAAACTCATTGACTTTACATTTGCTTGGTGCTTCAAGTCCTACATGTAGGTATGATTTCTCCAGTATTTACCAATCCACATTTTTGGAACATGTGTGCAACTTGAGAGTTAAGTCTTTAGGGAAATGTCAAAGACAATGACAAATTGGCCAATAACAGAAGGAGAAAGACAGTTTATTAAAAAACCTACTCGTTTGCTTCAATTCTTCTCTCTTTCTTGGAAATTTCTCCTTCTGCTCCAGTTCTCCTCCGAAGCTTCTCTAAATCAACCACAAAATAAAATACCTGTAACAAGTTGCATCAACAGATAGAGCAAGCCAGCATCTGCATAATTCTTCTAGCACACCATACATCAAGGAAGGCCAGGTTGGTTACAATTCTACCCAATCTGTGCAATGAGGGGCATTCTTATTATGAACACAGGTTCTCGAATGAAACAAGTTGGCTTGTGAAATTTACTATTGGCACTGAAATTTTCACGTAATAATATGGAAAATATATTACAGTAGTATTTAATCTGGGTGGACACAGGATTTTAGAGTTCTAAGGGGTCTTGAGATACAGACCACTGAAGGCGATCTCCTTCAGGAAGGAAGGAGGGAGGTCTGGGGGCATCTTACTGTGGAAAATTTTTAAAACTGAGGTCTTTAGAAATGGGATTTTCAGCATTCCGAGGCCAAGTTAGCATGTTATAATGTCTTTCTTTTTATAATTCAGGGGGTAACTTCAACCGAGACACCCCAGATGTGCTCCTGTATTTTAAAAACTAAGGAAT
Source organism: Platygyra sinensis (assembly GCA_019787425.1). Classification (NCBI taxonomy): domain Eukaryota; kingdom Metazoa; phylum Cnidaria; class Anthozoa; order Scleractinia; family Merulinidae; genus Platygyra; species Platygyra sinensis. Next base: position 43,139 of record JAHPZR010024114.1, on the reverse strand, counting down.
TGGATGAAAACCATTGATACTGGTTTGAACTTGGACTGCCGAGAGTAGCCAGTCATTACAAAATTCACCATGTAATTCAATGTCTTGCCCAGATACAGCTGTACTCTACCAAGCCATTCTTTCTAGACCTATTCAGTACTGATTTTGTCTCTAACCTGGAGTTCTGTAGGGTCTTGATTTTTGCAGTTCTTCATCAAGAACCTCTTGTTTGACGGTTTTTAAGCCCTGTAATTTACATGGTAATAGTACAAAGAGGTTAGACTTAATACATCCAGAGAAGTGTTATCTTTTGTTAATGCCTTACAAATCCATGAATGGGTTGAGCGCATTTGTTAATTAGGATTGTGGTGCACGCTCTCAACAGCTACTATGTAACAATGGATACTGGTTAATGTTCACTGATTCCATGGCCAAATGGACCGGCAAGTAGTCGCAAGTGGACGCAAGTTGAACTTGCGTCTTACAGAGACTTGCGTTGGGTAGCCAAACGGACTCGCAAGTTTCCTCGCAAGTCACAAAAAAAACATTTTAAGGCAGACCATCCTCTTTCATTGGCTAATATTAGGTTAATGGACATCACTCAACTTGCGTTGACTTGGGTTGGATGGCCAAACGGTGAAAAACTTGCATTGACATGCTTGCGAATTTGATCTCGACCAAATTGAGCGCAAGTCATCTCAAGTCAGCGCAAGTGCATGCAAGGCCTGGCCAAACGGAGTTACAAGTAGACCCAAGTTTTCAACTTGCGTCTAATTGCGACTCCGTTTGTCCAGGGCTTAAAGGGGCTCAGTCACATTTGAAAAGCTTAGCCAAACTTTTCAAATTGGTTGTTTGCAATCCGCGTCAATCTTCTCCATCCTTAACCATCCTTGTTCCTTTATGGTTTATTATCGTCTCTTTGATGTTTTCTATCTTTACAAAGTGTTATTTTTAGGTTTCCTTCAATTTAACAGTTATTTTTTTTGATGTTCAAAATAACTCAAGATGCCGTGACTGAGCAGAATGGCCAAATACCATCACCATGGAAACACATGAATTTGACACTGTTTGCGACAACAATTTAAACTTTCTGAGAATTGCACCAAGATAGAACTATATGGACATGTATGCATCTTTGAGAAAATCACAGAATTTCAAAACAAGGTGATTTCTGACGAGTTCTCCAGATTTGAAGAGCCATTCTACATGCACATACATGTTATACGTCTCTGATCTTATTACATAGACATTTGGTTCAACTACAGCAAGTAAACACAGAGGATACTCACTGCAGACACAGCCTTAAATGTTTCTGTTTTTCCAAGAATTTCACCCTGTTCTTGAACCTTAGATGCAGCTTCCTTGGCAGATTTGGCAAACTACAAGAAAAAAAGAACACCTTTTAGCATTCTGAATGTTTAAGTACAGTTCCCCATGAAAAAATGGAAATTAAATGAGCATTCTTATTATCTACATGTTTCCACTGCAACAATTTTTAAATTAACTGAATGCATAATATTATCAAAATATTTAAGGTAGGGCTCCACAAATAGCCTCAAAACTGAGCACAAAATACATCTTACTGTAATTATTTTGAGTAGGATTTACCTCTTCAGTGACCTCTTTGCCCTTTTTAAAGGCCTCACTTGTGGTTGCATCTTCATATGCCTGATGAAAACAAGATAAAAACAAGATAAACTAAAAAAAAAAATAATTAAAAAACTTCTCACAGTTCAGACACTTTCTACTGTGGTCAAGTGACTGACTTGGCAGGGTTACTACAGCCTGCTGTCAGTTTAAAAACTTTCCCAGCCAGTTTGAGTATCATTTTTCACTATCCAGTATTCATTATCATAAGCTGGCATGGTTAAAATATCAATCTGAAAGCATTCTGCACCAAACACACCATATACATGTATACCATAATAGAGAAAATTTGGTGTGAGATCTTGACCTATACAAAAAACTTATCTCGACTGGAATAAACTCTCTAAATTAATCATACTGTACATACATGTATGTATTGCTAATTTTCCCAGTTTTCAAAGGAAAAAAAGTTAAAATTAAAGCACCTAAAAATAAAAAACTAGGTCTAGGGATAGGGATAGGGTTAGGGATAGGGATAGGATTATGATAACTGGTGGCGAGTGTGTTATTCTTTTTGAGAAACAACCTTCCACCCCCCCCCCCCCCAAAAAAAAAAAAAAAGTAAAAGAACAAACTAATTAAAATAAAATCACCTACAGTCAGAAAAAAAAACTAACTAGTAAATTTATAAAATTAACTGAAACCAAAAATTAACGGCAACATAATACAATTATGTACCTTGGAGACTTTTGTTGAAAAGGCTCCTGAGAAGCTCTTGACTACAGCAGATGTCCTCATCGATGCACCTGATACACTATCCTAATACACAGTAACAATAAAAATATGACATAGTCAGTCACTGATTCCATCAGTGGTTTCATGAAGTGAAACGACTGATTTTTGTATGCCCTGTGATTCTAATACTATCAAATAACTTCATGTAATATTAATTAATGATAAATTGATAACTTGCAACCCTCCAGCATTATACAGTGTAGTAACTGTTTAAGTCAACACAATCAAAGATCCTTTTAGATGCAACTACTGACTGTACAATGTACATGGTGGGTTGCCCAATATACCTGATCTATAATGAGTCGCCAAACTGATGACAATTAATTCACGACGGATCGCAACTACCCATCACCATTTGTCAATTAGTGACATGTTGGCAATTGAGCATCATCCTCCGCACTTATACAAATGTTTGTGGCGTCATCAATATTTTAGAACAAGGAATATTGATATACATTGTACTTCTTTCACCTGTTTATTTGTCTTGTTTGCGGGTCGTCACGACCCATCACTGACCGGTCACCTCTTTTGGCGACCTGTGACAGATTGGGTGTATTGGACAACTATGTGTACATGTTGTAAAGCTCAAAGAATCTGACACCTAACTGCTAGGACTGATCGATGTCACATTAACCAACTTGTCCTATTACACATCTTAAATGTAATATTGTGTTTGTTTTTACTGCATGTGATGAGTTGGTTAAGTCACCAATGCAGTCAAGTAAAACCAGATAATTCTCAAAGCTCACCTTAATCTTGTTTACAAACTTAACTCTGGTTGATAATGTTTCTGACTGCTCATATTTTTAGCTTCTTCTTGAAATTTCTTGATGTTTTCCTTCAATGTAAAAGCAGACCTTGAAATGAAATTTTATGTTACACTGTTCACTTTGTTTAAATTATGCAATTAAAGAAGATCCATACTGAACTGTGCATTATTTCCAGAAACATTTCTAACAAACCTGCATTTCTTTATTCCTCTCAAAGCCCTCCTTTATATTTTCTATAAACCTTCCTATTAATCAGGTTGTTCGTTTGGTCGTCTGTAAGCATACCACCTAATCTGTAATATATCAAAATTAACATATTTACTATTCTACATAAAGTTAAATAATGTTTTCTTGCTACTGGAGTTTGCAGAAGAGGCAACAACATAGAAAATGGCACATTATGTGGGGCAAGATGTGATCTAACAAAACAATTTTTTGGAAACAATTTAATACACTTGAAAGATCTGAAATGTTTAACTTGTCACAAGTACATGTAGAGACAAAGAAAAAAAACCTTACTTCCCAACAGGATTCAAACCTGTGTGAACTCCCAGATAATGGTTGGTTACTATAAACACTAATCTAGAGAGAGACTTGGGTGTATAGGTCATGCATAAGTTCACATATGACATGCATCCTACAAAACATCAACAGTGACAAAGTGTCCTTCAACTCAACTTTACTTTATTTAGCACTAGAGTTTTTGTGTACAAATTATTTACATAAAAACATTAAAAAGCTAGAAGAATTGTGAAGATATGGGTAAACAATGAATATTTGTAAATTTTAAGCCTGGTGAGTACAGATGTATGTAGATGAGAAAGATGAAATCAATTTAATCCATGGTTGAAACATTGCAATTGATAAAAACCTAATTCATGTAGTGTACAGCATCTAAACCAACTCTCTCATATATCTGGGAGTCTCCCAGAAAGAGACCAGATCTCCTGGTCTTATGTAAGGGTCACTAAATCTTCCAGATATGAGGGTATTTTAGTATATAATTATGAAATTTTCATGACACATTTATTTTGTAATTTTGGGATGTGCATATTTTGCGAAATTAAAATTTTGTGATTTTGCAAAAATGTTGTATTTTGAAACACTTTAACCTCTTTATACTGCTCAAGAGTGACTTAGAGATTTTACTATGTCTTATACCAGATGATTTTACTTGTCAAGGGAGACCCCTGGGGCAGTAAAGGGTTAAAAACTATCTCCCTTAACCCTTTACTGGCCAAGAGTTACTTGTAGATTTTACTCTGTCCAATGCCAGACAATTTTACTCCTCAAAGGGAGACCCCTTGGGCAGTAAAGGGTTCACTTTACCTTTTGAGTAACACAAAATTTATTATTTTCCTTGGAGGTGTTAGTTAAACATGTCCTGAAATTTGGTAAACCGATTTTATCAAATGAGGCTACATGTAATTTAGGCTAAGTTAAACACGAGACAATGCTGGCCACATGTAACATGTTTCGAATGTCAAGTCATTTGCGCTATGTTAGTGCTGTCGGATAGTTTGCTCTGTGCTTTCATTCCCAACCTGCCCGGCTCCCACTTGACAGGGTAAGTGTGTGGTAAGTATTTGTGTTTCCACTGACTTGTCAGTGTGACGGTGCTGGGTGGGTGGCTGCCACTCACAGGGTTGTCATAGATACCCTACGCATTCGGCTCACTTTGATTCGTGGTCCCACCCTCCTTTTTAGGCACCATTCCCCGAGCTCCATCTATGTTGATGAGTTTAAAGGTACAATAATGTCAAAAGTACGAAAAATGCAATGGCTGGACTATATGTTAACAGTAACATAATTTAAGTCCCTTAATTTTTGCGTCATGTTATGTTGGTGACACTTAATGTTTGTGTCACTTTAATAGGCCCTTTTCACGGTTAGTTCCTTCGATCATTTGCATAACAATGGCAATCCAAACGATGGATTGCGAGGCAATTTCGGGCTATTTTGCAGTTTTAGGCGCGAAATTCGCCTCGCATCCACGTTGATATTACACATTGTAATGCATATTGTATGAGAAAAGCTAACCGTGGGAAAAGGGCTATTTTGTGATTAAACCACCAATTTTCCATGTAATTAAAGTGTCATAAGAATTTTCATGTGAATAGATTTTTCCCATATAATTATTTTGGCCAATTTTCGGGAATATCTGATGCACCTGTGTGGTTGAATTGGCAGGCCTCTGCTTTTACGCATAGTGAACTTTTTGTGTGTGGAGGAAGGGGGGGGGGGGGGGTGGGGGTGGGGTGATTCAAGAGCTCTCAAATTAGTTAATCCCCCTGGATTTCCGATTTTTCTCTTTTTTTTTTTTTTTCTGCACATACTACCCTTTATGTTGCAAAGGTTTTACAATCACGGAATATTTCTGTACGAATTCAAGTAATAACTTGCTCAAAACCAGAGTATCATTCAGCAGTTCATATAATGTGATCTTCCGAATGATGTTAAATTGTGATAACTTATTAGATCAGCTCTCATACTGTACTACTAGGTAGAACATGGTGCATTTGGAATGCACTGATACTAGTACCTGTTGTGAGCTTGCATTCTCCCCTTGTCGCAATCTGCTTGGTAGAAACTGAAGCGCCAACGAAATATTTGATTTGCACGTGTATCATGAAGTCCGACACGAGCAAAGGTACGACAGCTTTGACATACGTATCTTCCGAAGTAACATCTGTTTTTAAAGGAAAATAATACGGTAGATAACTACTTTTAGAACAGTTTTCAATAGTTTTCATACAGAATTTAGAAAGAATGACACATTCCTCATGACATAAAATTGAAGAATTTCGTAACCAACCTGCGCCATCTTGAATTTTCTTTGAATTTGCAAGATTTTGTACAGACCGAACGCGGGCTCAGATCTCTTCTTTGGGCGCCATCACGAAATTTTTATCTCCACGTTAGCAGGATTAAAAGAGAGATTTTAGATTATTCAGATCATTCAATACAGTGTCGATATGAAGGATTGCTGTTGAAGGCTGCTGTCATGGTGGAAACTGGACAAGATTTACGAGACTCTTGGAGCACTTGGAAAAGAAAGGAAAACATAAAAGTTGACTTGCTCTTGTGTTGTGTGCGACTTCCAAGCCGTTCGAAATGAAGCAGATTCTGTCTTGTATGGCTGTTCCACACCAACCAATACCGACACATGGAAAAACATTCTATAAGTATTATTCTGGTGGAAAAGAAGGCTCCTGTGCTTACTCTGTTCATTGGAGGTAATCATTGAAAGCCACAAATCATTTATGGGAACTTCCCCTATGGGGGGGGTGGGTTGCCCCTAATATCTATTACCTCGGTTATTGTGGGAGTAATCAATTTTGGAGGAGTTTCGAATTGGAAGGACTCTCTGGTTATTTACACAAGGACATGATTACAACAAGGGGCATTTTGAGAAAGGGCCGCCGTACAATGAATCCACAGTTCGGCAGTGCATATCATGTTAGAAGCTTTGACGTTTTTATGTTGAAACTATTTTCCCAGCCCATTGATATATTCATGTCAACATGACTGGCCTCTTGGGGTTTATCACCATGGAAATCTTGAAGAGTTATACAGGTTTAAAGAATTTCTCATGAGGCCGGAGATTGAGAACAATACTTTAATGAGAAGTCCTCCTGCAGGAGAGCTGCTGAGTTTGCTTGAAGCCAAAGTACTGGTTTGCAGCACACTTGCATGCTAAGTTTCCCAGCGCTGATACCACATGAATGCCAAGATGGGGCGTCAAGTTCCACAAAAGTTCCTTGCACTGGATAAGTGTCTCCCAAGACGTGAGTTTTTTTACAAGTTATTGACGTAGGGCCCTGCCACAGCACCTCTAGGAACCAAACTTATGATCCTGAATGGCTTGCAATAACAAAGGCTTACAAATGCACTCAACAACTTAAACACCAAAGCGAACTGTACTTCCAAATTCAGAACAAATGTCCACGCTTTAGAACCTGATTGATAAGGTATTGAATCTGTTGTCAAAGTGTTTGGCAATCCACCCAAGATTCCAGAGAATTTTCAGATTACTACAGCTCCGTACAACCCAAAGGAAAACCTAAGAAAGCAAACATGAATCAAGTTGTTCCTGTGATAAACCCTCAAACAGACACCTTTTTGCTCCACACTTGGAATATTAACCCTTGTTGCCCAGAGAAGATTTCTACTCCTTTGCCCCAATCCTGAGGAAATCGACCTAAATGATGGTGATGATGTGATGATGCTCTTGATAGAAACCCAGACACAAACTGACATTGACACGATGATGATGATGATGTGATGATGGTGATGAAGCAATGACGACTGATGGTAACTCTGATAACTGATAAAAAACAAAATCAGTGTTAATAGACATGAATCGGACCCTCGCCTTGAACTTCCAAGACCCATGAATTCTTGTTCTGGAGACATAGATCCACAGTGTGAAATTTCACAGATGATAAGTCTTTTAGCTGACAATGGAACATTTGAATGCAAGGAGCCTGAGGTGGAAGTTCGGGATAACTTTGTTTTAGAACCTCAGAAGAAGATCATGAAACTAAAAACGGAGGAATCAGTCACTTTTACGCTTCAAACGACAGTGAACAGGACAGCGATAACTGAAGTGTTTCTCTCGCGGTCAAGTAGTTAAATCGCATCATCAATTTTTTATTCTGCAAAAGCACCATAGGCCTAATATTTAGGTACAGTGTTGTACTCCAGATCAAAGTTAGTAGAAGGATTGGTTAGGAAACCTGGCAAAGGTCTTCCTTGTATGTTTTAGTTTGCTATTTTGGGGGTTGACCCCTGCACAAAACCTATCAAAATACAACAAGGGGGGCTATGTGTGGACGCCATTCAACTAACCAATAAGAGCATTGGGATTATGTAATTCAACGTAAAGTCAAAGAGCATAAAACAGAAGATGTGGCAGGGTTAAGGACCTTCCAATGCAAATCTTACTGTTTGTATGTTTTTTAAAATGCTTGCCAGCCTTCCTAACCATTTTCTTTGTATTAACTTATGTTCTAAATTCCACTGGTCAGGGTTTTACGGTTCTGTTTAGTGATCCCTGGTGTCTTTTGTGCGTAGGCACAGTTATTTTGCTTTTATTCACCATGCCTCTCTCTACAATCTCAGAGGCTATAAATAGTCGCAGCTAAAGACCTGCAGGGGGCTAGCTCCAGGAGCGGTCACTACTAACAAGGGTCTTTATCCCAGAATGCCAAACACTTTTTTAACATGACCTTTTAAGGGATGGACTACTTATGGATCCAAAATGTTTTAAGGTCCATCCCAAAAAAGTGTATACAGTGTGGGAAAAAGAAACTTGGCTACTGAGTAGAACCCTGGAGTAGTGATCCTGCCCGGAGCTTTAGCTCCCCTAGGTTTTAACTGCGCAAACTTATGAGCCTCTGGAGTAGAGAGGCATGGTGAATAAAAGCAAAATAACTGTGCCTACGCACAAAAGACACCAGGGATCACTAAACAGAACCGTAAAACCCTGACCAGTGGAATTAAGAACATAAGTTAATACAAAGAAAATGGTTAGGAAGGCTGGCAAGCATTTTAAAAAACATACAAACAGTAAGATTTGCATTGGAAGGTCCTTAACCCTGCCACATCTTCTGTTTTATGCTCTTTGACTTTACGTTGAATTACATAATCCCAATGCTCTTATTGGTTAGTTGAATGGCGTCCACACATAAGCCCCCTCGTTGTATTTTGATAGGTTTTGTGCAGGGGTCAACCCCCAAAATAGCAAACTAAAACATACAAGGAAGACCTTTGCCAGGTTTCCTAACCAATCCTTCTACTAACTTTGATCTGGAGTACAACACTGTACCTAAATATTAGGCCTATGGTGCTTTTGCAGAATAAAAAATTGATGATGCGATTTAACTACTTGACCGCGAGAGAAACACTTCAGTTATCGCTGTCCTGTTCACTGTCGTTTGAAGCGTAAAAGTGACTGATTCCTCCGTTTTTAGTTTCATGATCTTCTTCTGAGGTTCTAAAACAAAGTTATCCCGAACTTCCACCTCAGGCTCCTTGCATTCAAATGTTCCATTGTCAGCTAAAAGACTTATCATCTGTGAAATTTCACACTGTGGATCTATGTCTCCAGAACAAGAATTCATGGGTCTTGGAAGTTCAAGGCGAGGGTCCGATTCATGTCTATTAACACTGATTTTGTTTTTAATCAGTTATCAGAGTTACCATCAGTCGTCATTGCTTCATCACCATCATCCATCATCATCATCATCATCGTCAATGTCAGTTTGTGTCTGGGTTTCTATCAAGAGCATCATCACATCATCACCATCATTTAGGTCGATTTCCTCAGGATTGGGGCAAAGGAGTAGAAATCTTCTCTGGGCAACAAGGGTTAATATTCCAAGTGTGGAGCAAAAAGGTGTCTGTTTGAGGGTTTATCACAGGAACAACTTGATTCATGTTTGCTTTCTTAGGTTTTCCTTTGGGTTGTACGGAGCTGTAGTAATCTGAAAATTCTCTGGAATCTTGGGTGGATTGCCAAACACTTTGACAACAGATTCAATACCTTATCAATCAGGTCTAAAGCGTGGACATTTGTTCTGAATTTGGAAGTACAGTTCGCTTTGGTGTTTAAGTTGTTGAGTGCATTTGTAAGCTTTGTTATTGCAAGCCATTCAGGATCATAAGTTGGTTTCTAGAGGTGCTGTGGCAGGGCCCTACGTCAATAACTTGTAAAAAAACTCACGTCTTTGGGAGACACTTATCCAGTGCAAGGAACTTTGTGGAACTTGACGCCCCATCTTGGCATTCATGTGGTATCAGCGCTGGGAAACTTAGCATGCAAGTGTGCTGCAAACCAGTACTTTGGCTTCAAGCAAACTCAGCAGCTCTCCTGCAGGAGGACTTCCTAAAGTATTGTTCTCAATCTCCGGCCTCATGAGAAATTCTTTAAACCTGTATAACTCTTCAAGATTTCCATGGTGATAAACCCCAAGAGGCCAGTCATGTTGACATGAATATATCAATGGGCTGGGAAATAAGTTTCAACATAAAAACGTCAAAGCTTCTAACATGATATGGCACTGCGAACTGTGGATTCATTGTACGGCGGCCCTTTCTCAAAATGCCCCTTGTTGTAATCATGTCCTTGTGTAAATAACCAGAGAGTCCTTCCAATTCGAAACTCCTCCAAAATTGATTACTCCCACAATAACCGAGGTAATAGATATTAGGGGCAACCCACCCCCCCCATAGGGAGAGTTCCCATAAATGATTTGTGGCTTTCAATGATTACCTCCAATGAACAGAGTAAGCACAGGAGCCTTCTTTTCCACCAGAATAAACTCTTATAGAATGTTTTTCCATGTGTCGGTATTGGTTTGGTGGAACAGCCATACAGACAGATCTGCTCATTTCGAACGGCTTGGGAAGTCGCCACAGCAACACAAGAGCAAGTCAACTTTTATGTTTTCCTTTCTTTTCCAAGTGCTCCAAGAGTCTCGTAAATCTTGTCCAGTTCACCATGACAGCAGCCTTCAACAGCAATCCTTCATATCGACACTGTATTGAATGATCTGAATAATCTAAAATCTCTCTTTTAATCCTGCTAACGTGGAAGATAAAAATTTCGTGATGGCGCCCAAAGAAGAGATCTGAGCCCGCGTTCGGTCTGTACAAATCTTGCAAATTCAAAGAAAATTCAAGATGGCGCAGGTTGGTTACGAAATTCTTCAATTTTATGTCATGAGGAATGTGTCATTCTTTCTAAATTCTGTATGAAACATATTGAAAACTGTTCTAAAAGTAGTTATCTACCGTATTATTTTCTTTAAAAACAGATGTACTCGGAAGATACGTATGTCAAAGCTGTCGTACCTTTGCTCGTGTCGGCTTCATGATACACGTGCAAATCAATATTTCGTTGGCGCTTCAGTTTCTACCAAGCAGATTGCGACAAGGGGAAGGGCAAGCTCACAACAGGTACTAGTATCAGTGCATTCCAAATGCACCATGTTCTACACTATGTTACAGTATGAGAGCTGATCTAATAAGTTATCACAATTTAACATCATTCGGAAGATCACATTATATGAACTGCTGAATGATACTCTGGTTTTGAGCAAGTTATTACTTGAATTCGTACAGAAATATTCCGTGATTGTAAAACCTTTGCAACATAAAGGGTAGTATGTGCAGAAAAAAAAAAAAAAAGAGAAAAATCGGAAATCCAGGGGGATTAACTAATTTGAGAGCTCTTGAATCACCCCACCCCCACCCCCCCCCCCCCCCTTCCTCCACACACAAAAAGTTCACTATGCGTAAAAGCAGAGGCCTGCCAATTCAACCACACAGGTGCATCAGATATTCCCGAAAATTGGCCAAAATAATTATATGGGAAAAATCTATTCACATGAAAATTCTTATGACACTTTAATTACATGGAAAATTGGTGGTTTAATCACAAAATAGCCCTTTTCCCACGGTTAGCTTTTCTCATACAATATGCATTACAATGTGTAATATCAACGTGGATGCGAGGCGAATTTCGGGCCTAAAACTGCAAAATAGCCCGAAATTGCCTCGCAATCCATCGTTTGGATTGCCATTGTAATGCAAATGATCGAAGGAACTAACCGTGAAAAGGGCCTATTAAAGTGACACAAACATTAAGTGTCACCAACATAACATGACGCAAAAATTAAGGGACTTAAATTATGTTACTGTTAACATATAGTCCAGCCATTGCATTTTTCGTACTTTTGACATTATTGTACCTTTAAACTCATCAACATAGATGGAGCTCGGGGAATGGTGCCTAAAAAGGAGGGTGGGACCACGAATCAAAGTGAGCCGAATGCGTAGGGTATCTATGACAACCCTGTGAGTGGCAGCCACCCACCCAGCACCGTCACACTGACAAGTCAGTGGAAACACAAATACTTACCACACACTTACCCTGTCAAGTGGGAGCCGGGCAGGTTGGGAATGAAAGCACAGAGCAAACTATCCGACAGCACTAACATAGCGCAAATGACTTGACATTCGAAACATGTTACATGTGGCCAGCATTGTCTCGTGTTTAACTTAGCCTAAATTACATGTAGCCTCATTTGATAAAATCGGTTTACCAAATTTCAGGACATGTTTAACTAACACCTCCAAGGAAAATAATAAATTTTGTGTTACTCAAAAGGTAAAGTGAACCCTTTACTGCCCAAGGGGTCTCCCTTTGAGGAGTAAAATTGTCTGGCATTGGACAGAGTAAAATCTACAAGTAACTCTTGGCCAGTAAAGGGTTAAGGGAGATAGTTTTTAACCCTTTACTGCCCCAGGGGTCTCCCTTGACAAGTAAAATCATCTGGTATAAGACATAGTAAAATCTCTAAGTCACTCTTGAGCAGTATAAAGAGGTTAAAGTGTTTCAAAATACAACATTTTTGCAAAATCACAAAATTTTAATTTCGCAAAATATGCACATCCCAAAATTACAAAATAAATGTGTCATGAAAATTTCATAATTATATACTAAAATACCCTCATATCTGGAAGATTTAGTGACCCTTACATAAGACCAGGAGATCTGGTCTCTTTCTGGGAGACTCCCAGATATATGAGAGAGTTGGTTTAGATGCTGTACACTACATGAATAAGGTTTTTATCAACTTGGCAATGTTTCAACCATGGATTAAATTGATTTCATCTTTCTCATCTACATACATCTGTACTCACCAGGCTTAAAATTTACAAATATTCATTGTTTACCCATATCTTCACAATTCTTCTAGCTTTTTAATGTTTTTATGTAAATAATTTGTAACAAAAAACTCTAGTGCTAAATAAAGTAAAGTTGAGTTGAAGGACACTTTGTCACTGTTGATGTGTTTGTAGGATGCATGTCATATGTGAACTTATGCATGACCTATACACCCAAGTCTCTCTCTAGATTAGTGTTTATAGTAACCAACCATTATCTGGGAGTTCACACAGGTTTGAATCCTGTTGGGAAGTAAGGTTTTTTTTCTTTGTCTCCTACATGTACTTGTGACAAGTTAAACATTTCAGATCTTTCAAGTGTATTAAATTGTTTCCAAAAAATTGTTTTGTTAGATCACATCTTGCCCCACATAATGTGCCATTTCTATGTTGTTGCCTCTTCTGCAAACTCCAGTAGCAAGAAAACATTATTTAACTTTATGTAGAATAGTAAATATGTTAATTTTGATATATTACAGATTAGGTGGTATGCTTACAGACGACCAAACGAACAACCTGATTAATAGGAAGGTTTATAGAAAATATAAAGGAGGGCTTTGAGAGGAATAAAGAAATGCAGGTTTGTTAGAAATGTTTCTGGAAATAATGCACAGTTCAGTATGGATCTTCTTTAATTGCATAATTTAAACAAAGTGAACAGTGTAACATAAAATTTCATTTCAAGGTCTGCTTTTACATTGAAGGAAAACATCAAGAAATTTCAAGAAGAAGCTAAAAATATGAGCAGTCAGAAACATTATCAACCAGAGTTAAGTTTGTAAACAAGATTAAGGTGAGCTTTGAGAATTATCTGGTTTTACTTGACTGCATTGGTGACTTAACCAACTCATCACATGCAGTAAAAACAAACACAATATTACATTTAAGATGTGTAATAGGACAAGTTGGTTAATGTGACATCGATCAGTCCTAGCAGTTAGGTGTCAGATTCTTTGAGCTTTACAACATGTACACATAGTTGTCCAATACACCCAATCTGTCACAGGTCGCCAAAAGAGGTGACCGGTCAGTGATGGGTCGTGACGACCCGCAAACAAGACAAATAAACAGGTGAAAGAAGTACAATGTATATCAATATTCCTTGTTCTAAAATATTGATGACGCCACAAACATTTGTATAAGTGCGGAGGATGATGCTCAATTGCCAACATGTCACTAATTGACAAATGGTGATGGGTAGTTGCGATCCGTCGTGAATTAATTGTCATCAGTTTGGCGACTCATTATAGATCAGGTATATTGGGCAACCCACCATGTACATTGTACAGTCAGTAGTTGCATCTAAAAGGATCTTTGATTGTGTTGACTTAAACAGTTACTACACTGTATAATGCTGGAGGGTTGCAAGTTATCAATTTATCATTAATTAATATTACATGAAGTTATTTGATAGTATTAGAATCACAGGGCATACAAAAATCAGTCGTTTCACTTCATGAAACCACTGATGGAATCAGTGACTGACTATGTCATATTTTTATTGTTACTGTGTATTAGGATAGTGTATCAGGTGCATCGATGAGGACATCTGCTGTAGTCAAGAGCTTCTCAGGAGCCTTTTCAACAAAAGTCTCCAAGGTACATAATTGTATTATGTTGCCGTTAATTTTTGGTTTCAGTTAATTTTATAAATTTACTAGTTAGTTTTTTTTTCTGACTGTAGGTGATTTTATTTTAATTAGTTTGTTCTTTTACTTTTTTTTTTTTTTTGGGGGGGGGGGGGGTGGAAGGTTGTTTCTCAAAAAGAATAACACACTCGCCACCAGTTATCATAATCCTATCCCTATCCCTAACCCTATCCCTATCCCTAGACCTAGTTTTTTATTTTTAGGTGCTTTAATTTTAACTTTTTTTCCTTTGAAAACTGGGAAAATTAGCAATACATACATGTATGTACAGTATGATTAATTTAGAGAGTTTATTCCAGTCGAGATAAGTTTTTTGTATAGGTCAAGATCTCACACCAAATTTTCTCTATTATGGTATACATGTATATGGTGTGTTTGGTGCAGAATGCTTTCAGATTGATATTTTAACCATGCCAGCTTATGATAATGAATACTGGATAGTGAAAAATGATACTCAAACTGGCTGGGAAAGTTTTTAAACTGACAGCAGGCTGTAGTAACCCTGCCAAGTCAGTCACTTGACCACAGTAGAAAGTGTCTGAACTGTGAGAAGTTTTTTAATTATTTTTTTTTTTAGTTTATCTTGTTTTTATCTTGTTTTCATCAGGCATATGAAGATGCAACCACAAGTGAGGCCTTTAAAAAGGGCAAAGAGGTCACTGAAGAGGTAAATCCTACTCAAAATAATTACAGTAAGATGTATTTTGTGCTCAGTTTTGAGGCTATTTGTGGAGCCCTACCTTAAATATTTTGATAATATTATGCATTCAGTTAATTTAAAAATTGTTGCAGTGGAAACATGTAGATAATAAGAATGCTCATTTAATTTCCATTTTTTCATGGGGAACTGTACTTAAACATTCAGAATGCTAAAAGGTGTTCTTTTTTTCTTGTAGTTTGCCAAATCTGCCAAGGAAGCTGCATCTAAGGTTCAAGAACAGGGTGAAATTCTTGGAAAAACAGAAACATTTAAGGCTGTGTCTGCAGTGAGTATCCTCTGTGTTTACTTGCTGTAGTTGAACCAAATGTCTATGTAATAAGATCAGAGACGTATAACATGTATGTGCATGTAGAATGGCTCTTCAAATCTGGAGAACTCGTCAGAAATCACCTTGTTTTGAAATTCTGTGATTTTCTCAAAGATGCATACATGTCCATATAGTTCTATCTTGGTGCAATTCTCAGAAAGTTTAAATTGTTGTCGCAAACAGTGTCAAATTCATGTGTTTCCATGGTGATGGTATTTGGCCATTCTGCTCAGTCACGGCATCTTGAGTTATTTTGAACATCAAAAAAAATAACTGTTAAATTGAAGGAAACCTAAAAATAACACTTTGTAAAGATAGAAAACATCAAAGAGACGATAATAAACCATAAAGGAACAAGGATGGTTAAGGATGGAGAAGATTGACGCGGATTGCAAACAACCAATTTGAAAAGTTTGGCTAAGCTTTTCAAATGTGACTGAGCCCCTTTAAGCCCTGGACAAACGGAGTCGCAATTAGACGCAAGTTGAAAACTTGGGTCTACTTGTAACTCCGTTTGGCCAGGCCTTGCATGCACTTGCGCTGACTTGAGATGACTTGCGCTCAATTTGGTCGAGATCAAATTCGCAAGCATGTCAATGCAAGTTTTTCACCGTTTGGCCATCCAACCCAAGTCAACGCAAGTTGAGTGATGTCCATTAACCTAATATTAGCCAATGAAAGAGGATGGTCTGCCTTAAAATGTTTTTTTTGTGACTTGCGAGGAAACTTGCGAGTCCGTTTGGCTACCCAACGCAAGTCTCTGTAAGACGCAAGTTCAACTTGCGTCCACTTGCGACTACTTGCCGGTCCATTTGGCCATGGAATCAGTGAACATTAACCAGTATCCATTGTTACATAGTAGCTGTTGAGAGCGTGCACCACAATCCTAATTAACAAATGCGCTCAACCCATTCATGGATTTGTAAGGCATTAACAAAAGATAACACTTCTCTGGATGTATTAAGTCTAACCTCTTTGTACTATTACCATGTAAATTACAGGGCTTAAAAACCGTCAAACAAGAGGTTCTTGATGAAGAACTGCAAAAATCAAGACCCTACAGAACTCCAGGTTAGAGACAAAATCAGTACTGAATAGGTCTAGAAAGAATGGCTTGGTAGAGTACAGCTGTATCTGGGCAAGACATTGAATTACATGGTGAATTTTGTAATGACTGGCTACTCTCGGCAGTCCAAGTTCAAACCAGTATCAATGGTTTTCATCCAATTCCTTAGTTTTTAAAATACAGGAGCACATCTGGGGTGTCTCGGTTGAAGTTACCCCCTGAATTATAAAAAGAAAGACATTATAACATGCTAACTTGGCCTCGGAATGCTGAAAATCCCATTTCTAAAGACCTCAGTTTTAAAAATTTTCCACAGTAAGATGCCCCCAGACCTCCCTCCTTCCTTCCTGAAGGAGATCGCCTTCAGTGGTCTGTATCTCAAGACCCCTTAGAACTCTAAAATCCTGTGTCCACCCAGATTAAATACTACTGTAATATATTTTCCATATTATTACGTGAAAATTTCAGTGCCAATAGTAAATTTCACAAGCCAACTTGTTTCATTCGAGAACCTGTGTTCATAATAAGAATGCCCCTCATTGCACAGATTGGGTAGAATTGTAACCAACCTGGCCTTCCTTGATGTATGGTGTGCTAGAAGAATTATGCAGATGCTGGCTTGCTCTATCTGTTGATGCAACTTGTTACAGGTATTTTATTTTGTGGTTGATTTAGAGAAGCTTCGGAGGAGAACTGGAGCAGAAGGAGAAATTTCCAAGAAAGAGAGAAGAATTGAAGCAAACGAGTAGGTTTTTTAATAAACTGTCTTTCTCCTTCTGTTATTGGCCAATTTGTCATTGTCTTTGACATTTCCCTAAAGACTTAACTCTCAAGTTGCACACATGTTCCAAAAATGTGGATTGGTAAATACTGGAGAAATCATACCTACATGTAGGACTTGAAGCACCAAGCAAATGTAAAGTCAATGAGTTTTGATGGAACTCGGGATTTTAGAGTTTATCCCATTGTGTATTGGCCAAGTTAGCAATGGCTAAAAGGAAATAACTTTTGCTCCTTTAGAAGTCCATTAGGCAGATCAATATCCATTTTCTCCCATTTTTCAAAATATGATAAAGAAAACATCATGTCAATTAGAGCAGTGGTCACCAGAAAGAAATAGAGTTGATTTGAAACTACAGTAATTTTCCCAGATATTTCTATTTGAAACGTATGGAATCAAGCTATTTTCATGTGTACCAGCTTGACGGTGGCTAGCCTGCGTAGCTTGCGGGATGCGTGAGCGGTTGAGCGGTGGCGGAGCCACCCACGAGGAATTCTCGCTACCAAAACAACTGGACTCGCGTGCAAAATCCCGCCAGCTATGCAGGCTAGATGATGGCATCATGGTTAGCGCATTTGACTCAAGAACAAGCAGTCCAAGTTCGAGCCCTGACTGGGGATTTTTTTGTGTTCTTGTGCAAGGCACTTTACTCTCACATTGCCTTTCTCCACCCAGGCGTCTAAATTCCCCATTTAGGGGGAAGTTGAAATACTCCTAGTCGCTTCATGCTACTGATGGGCCACGTGGCTCTTATTGCCAACTTTACCCTTACCATTTTCATGTGAAGTGTAACCATAGTACCTTCCTTTTTTATTTCTGATTGTTAGGGATGCCACTGGAGTTGTATTGCACAAGGACTCCAAATGGTACCAACAGTGGAAGGAATTCAAAGATAATAACCCTGTTGTCACTGGTAAAAAGCCCTTGCAACTTGATGTGGAATATATTGTTTGTAAAATGGTGGTTGTAAATCTCTGCTAATGGAATGATCATGATTCTTATACATAATTATTTACTGATAAGCATGAGAGACAAAATCCAATTTTGTGTGCTATATTTTTGTTTTGTTATCAGGTCTCTTTAATCTAAAAACAAAATATGATGAAAGTGACAATGTCATGGTGAGAGCATCAAGAGTAGTGACGGACAAGCTACAAGATATTTTTAGTAAGTGAACTGTATTTCACCCTGCTGTAACCACTAATTATAATTTTAGCAAGTTGACTGCTATGAAACATGCTGGAAAATTTGAAGTTGGTTTTCAAAGCAGCAGTAAAGGTAGGCAGGTTAAGACTGCATACAAGCCATGTGCCCGATCATGTCTGGTTTCTGGAGCATGAAGCAACTACGAGTATTTCTACTCCCCCCTAGATGGGATGCTACAACCGTGGACAAATTGTGTTTGAAAATGGCAAAAGCATGAACTCATAACCGTAGTACTTACTGAGTAAGTGCCAGCACGCCCACTCCCCCTTTCAATGTTGGAAAATAGTCAAATGCAAACTTGCGTTAGATCAAAGTATTTTGTCAACATTGCACAGGGGTGGGGAGGGGCAAAATGTGAAAAAAAAGGAAATTTTCAACTCTTGTGACCAAGGTTGTAGTCCATGACAGAGTAACCCCTAGCATTAAATTCACTAGTTCTACACTTTTATAGACCCTTCGCATAAATGTCGCCTAAATTTGAATAACAATACTTGGTACATCCTTAGCCTCACATTCATGTTTCAAGACAAAGGAAATTTCACATGAATGTGAGGCTAAGGATGTACCAAGTATTGTTATTCAAATTTAGGTGCCATTTATGCGAAGGGTCTATACTCCTAGGCTTATAGGTTGTTTTATAAATCTTTATTAACCAGTTTTTTATTAACCAGTTTTTATAGTGACCTCGATTGATTTTTACATCTTTTCTTTAGGAGATCCTTGATATAGGGTTAATGTCTGGGTTTCTACATGTACATGCCTAATCAGGCAAACCCGGGGGCGAGAATTTTGATTGCAGTTTTCAAACTTTTCGGCAGGTTTTCCGACTTTTTATATGGTTCATCCTTCGGATTTAACGTAGGGTAATCTCAAACTACACAAAACGTAAGCAGTGAAAAACATATTTATACAAGAAGAATTAAAACTTTGGTTAAAGTTTATACCGGCTTTCTAACAACCTGGCCCTGGGTGTTTCTTGGAACTCGTAGGAGGGGGAGGCTTGAGATAGCCAACGGCAGATAACTGAAAAAACATATCCAAGGGAAAATATATTGAGGTCGGATGTAACAATCAAAGATGTTCTCTTACCTCTTAGGCGATGTGTTTTCACAGTCAGACACAGCGAAGACAATGGCTGAAATCTCAAGAATTGATCCACAGTTTAACAAGGACAGCTTTCTAAAAGAGTGCGAATTTGAAATTATCCCTTCAGTTTTAGAGGTAAGTTATTCTGAACACGGCCCATGCTTTGGCCAGCTCTATGAGATGTTACCAGGTGGCTGAGAGCTTAGAGAATGCGAACACTAGGAGAGTATGGTTTTTGTAGTCAACATTTTCATACTGTAGCGGCAACTTGTGGCGGAACATCTGCGAAAGACGCTGTGTTGTGGGGAAGCCCTTAGTAAGTGAAATGAAGTCACCAGCCACCTCAAGTAAAACGAGCAGAAAAATAACACCTAGATTTCTTGTTATTGAAAAATATTCTTTGGTGTTTTGCGTGAATGAGAGCCCCTCAAACCAGTCGCAGATACAGTGTGGGTCTGAAAATTGTTCAAAACTCATATTAGTGGGCTTGAAATATGGTATGATACTAGGGAGACGAATATCAGGCGGCAACGATTAGAGCCCTACAGAACAACTCATCAGAATCAACAAAATATGAGACTAATGGGCAGCTGTCTTACCGGAACAGAAATGCGTTAAAACGCGGTTACTCGTGTTTGATATATTACTTCACAAATGATTTTCAATGGCGTACTTGTGATTTTTCTCCTCATATTTCTTAGGCCTTTCTTAAAGGGGACTTGGATATCTTAAAAGACTGGTGCCATGAACCAGTAAGTACTACGTTAATTAAGCTGTTAAATAATTAATGTAATAATTAACGGTTAATTGTTTTGTTTAAGCTGTTAAGCCCCGGCCAAACGATAGCAACACCTCAACGCAACATATCCCAACATTGTTGGCCCAGTATTTGCAAACTCCGGCCAAGCGATCGCAACATTTGAACGCCTAGATTGCAACAGTTATTTGTTGCGACATGTTGCGAGTTGAAAATCAAACTAGTGCGCATGCCCAGGCGCAACATTGTTGCACGAACCTGGCCAAACGACTACAACATCATGCAACATCCACAAATGTTGCATGAAAAATTTGACCATTTTCAAATTTGAGCCAACAACTCCTAACATGTCGTAACAAGTCGCAACAGGGTAGCCAAACGCACGCAACATGTTGCACCCAACAATGTTGCGATCGTTTGGCCGGAGCTTTAGCTAAAAGTTAGAACACAATTTCGGGCGTTAAGATTTCGGACACTTTATCTCATTTCGGACGTAGATTTCGGACACTGTGATGAAACACAGCTACAGCAAGTTACGTCAGAAAACACGAATCAGACGGACACGACATCTGTAAAAATAGGGAGTTTAAGAAGCTACTATACGGCGATGCCGAAGACAACGTCAATTAAAAAAATGAATTTATATTTTACCTGCGAATCTCGGGCGGGATGCTCTTTAGTCAGTTACTTTGTTTATCACCGTCAAAGTTATGATGAAGCTGAATCTGGGAAACCGCGACAAATAGACTTTTAAAAGATTAGCCGTTGTAGTTCACGTTTTCAGACAACGCAAAATTTAGTCATTTTACGTTGTTGTTTTGCAGAGGACGGCAAAGAAATGTACAAATAATTATAACGCACGTGCACAGCTATTGTTCTGCTCATTCAACCTTTTGGTGACGTTTTCGTTGCTATAGAACATTTTCACTCACGTGGCCAGCACACATTTAAATTTACTGCAACAAAAGGAAGTGTTTACATAAGAAAAGAGTTCAACTCCCACAGGACTGGTTTGGTACAACAACATGGCCGCTGTTTCACTGTTTTGGAACACCAATATGGCTGCCGTGACGTCATGTGAAAACGCTCTATTGCCGTCGTGGTTTTCTTAAACTCCCTTATGATAGTTCAACTCCAGTTTCAAGGTTTTTTAGAGATACACAGACGAGAAAATAACAACACAAGCTCTATCAAGCCATTACGTATCTCAGCCAGTGTCTCACTGACTAGAGTTCGCTTCACAAAGGAAACAAAGAGCTTTGAAGCTACTTAAAAATTTATGCTGTGCTGTAAATAGTTCGGACGCTTAAAAATTTCGACTGTTTTCAGACAGCTCTTTTCATGTCGGACATTTTCTTGCGTGAAATTGTTTTTGGAAAAGGTATAGGGGACCTCTTTTCATGTCGGACATTTTCTTTCTCCGAAATACACATCGTCCGCTCCTTATTAACGATAAACGAAAGGGAGTTTGAACTCTTAACTTAATGTGCCACTGAAACGAAATTTTTCGTTCTCTCTTTTATTAGCCCACTTTGTAGTTTCAAACGTGCTTAAAATGGTGGTGAACTTTATTTCTTTCAAATCCTAACGGAAAGTGCTTCTTTTAGCTGCCGAAATCGTCTTTTTGGAGCAAAACTGTGTCCAGGCTCTGGAACCGAGTTTAAGGATCTTGTGACGTCACTGGTTGTATTCACGATGGAAGCGCTAAAGATTCTCTCTTGTTTTCACTTCATTTATTCGAGATTATTCATCACATTGTCGATATCTACTAGTTTGCTACCTTGTAATTTCTGTCCAACCTTGACAGTTAATACACATCATAAACGTTGGAGGGCGCAAAAGAGTGTAGCTTCGCCAAAATGAATGCTACAGATTAGAACAGCTTACTATATTTTTCGAACATCTTGAGTACTCGATTGGAGACGAGTATGGCAACTATTATATCACATCCTGAAGCCTATACACGATATGTCGTCGTCTGTTTTCAGCCTGGTTCTGTAATTTGGATTCTCGCGTCTATTCAACTAAAACCTCCAAAACTTTCGTAACTCGGGCCAGTGGTGCAGAAATTTGCGGGAAAAGTTTCCCGAAAATTGTTAACTTTCTGAAATGCGAACCATTCGACTAAAACTTCCAGAAATTGTGATAGAACAAAAATTCCGAAAATTTGGGGGGATACCTTGCGGGGTTGTCCTTTTTTGGGGAAATTCCAGAAAATGCTACCTCATTTTCCAGTAGAAATTTAAGTAAATTTAAACCAGAAGTTTTAGTTGAATGGAAAGTGCCTTGTATTTCAACCCCAAACCTCGCTCCAATTACCACAACACTGAAAGATGAATGACAGCTTTCTTTCTTGTTATGCTATGAGCCAACATTGGATTGCAGTACTGGCTAATCTTGTTAGCTATTATTGAATGCGTGGCTTTTACTTAATGATCCAATTTGACCAATTGCCGATAATGGTGGTAAATAATTTGGTTAATGAAAAGTTTAAAAATTGTGACTGTAGAAGTACGAAACATCTCAAGGAAGGTCGGATCTCTTTGTTACCTGCTTCTAATGGTGTGCTTGTTGTAGGCATACAATGTGTTAGCTGCACAGATTGAACAAACCAGACAGCTGGGACAAAAACTTGAAGCAAAAATCCTGGATGTCAGAGATGTCGATGTAAGTAACAAGATAAAACAAGGAACAACATCGCGGTTTGCATAATGTGAAGTTTTCAAGTTTTGTTGTTTGTAATCCGTGTCAATCTTCTCCATCCTTAACCATCCTTGTTCCTTAGTGGTTTATTTTTATCTCTTTAGTGTTTTTCTATCTTTGTAAAGCATTATTTTCAGGTTTCCTTCCATGTAATGGCAATTTTGAACGTGGCCAAAATAACTCAAAATATAGTGAATGAGCTCCCATAAGCTTGGAACACCTGCCAATGGACCATTTTACAGTTGTCTGCTCAGTGGCCTGGCCTTTGAATAGCAGCGAGGCTGGAGTTGACCTTGTTTTGATAGAGACCTCACTATTATTGTGCAAATCAAGATCTTATGCTAACTAGTTGGCATTTGAATGAAAAACAGAGAGGTCTGTATCAAAGCAAGGTGAACTCCAGCCTCGCTTGCATTCAAAGGCCAGGTAACTGAGTACTCAACTGTAATATGGCCTATTCGCCAGGTGGGGTCCTCCTTCGTACCCCCGCTTCCCCCCCCCCACCCCCCCCCCCCGCCTTAATGTCCTGATTCGTATTTGTTCCCTCTCTGCCTCCTGTGACAGGTCAGACTAACAAAAATTAAAATTGGTCTTGATTTATAAGCTGTCTGCTTGGTGTGTTCTACCTACACGACTGGCTCTGATTTAGATCCAAAATATTACAATAATCTCCACCTTTTTTGCATCACAGTAAACTAAAACTTGATTTTCGATCATTTTTTTTCAATCCTCTTCTATTGTATTCAAAACTGTCAGATGGCGTGGGTTTTGTTTTATAAATATCTTGTTATTCTCAGGTTGCAATGGCGAAGGTCATGGAACAGGGGCCCGTTTTAGTACTGACGTTTATGGTCCAGCAGATAATGATCCTTAGAGACGCTGTTGGTAATATTGTTGAGGGCGGTGAAGTAAGTAATCGTGTAACTATTTGACATTTAAGGACACATGTTAACTTACTTCTCTTTATAAGACGTGTTTGACTATCGAGTTGAATCAGGGTTTAGAGCACTGAGATCGGCCCTACCTGGGGACCCTGCCAGATATTTTTTCTCTTCTCAGATGGTTACCGGTGAATTATTGGTACAAATTGTTATAATGCTAATGGTAGCCTGCAATTCTTCAGCAGTCAAATGTACTGCGCATGTTCTTTTCCCGCAGTCATTCCCACCAAAACTGTCGCTTAACGTCTCAAATTTTCCAGTTTCAAGCCAAAATTCGGCCATCTAGTTTACCGCTTGTGATTTGATATACATCACAGCTCGTGTTGTAAACGTTTTTGAACATATAATTAGCCGACTAGCATCCCAGTATGAGCCAACATGATAACTTGTTTACTTACAGGATAACATTGAAAATGTAAGCTACGTTTGGGCTCTCTGCCGAGACCAGAGCATTTTGGACCACAGATCAGCGTGGAGAGTGTTGGAATTTGGAATACAAAACAGCAGCTCATGGCTTTGACAAGTGCTAATAAAGTGACCGTCATCTCTACCTGTTCGATAATTTTATTTGTAGTTTCGGAACACAGAGAAGAGGAGATTTGTAAAAGTTGCTGTGTAAATGTATTCATATTTGAGGATGAGGTGACACAAGGACAACAACAAACGGCTCAGTTACAACTTTTAAGATTTCTCTCCTTACAGACTTGCAGTAGATGGTACTTACGGCTAAGCTTTGAAAAAACACCCAACGTTTGTGTCGCGCGCGCGCTTCCCGCGTTACCGAAGACCACACCCCGAAATTATCACCCTGCTGAGGTAATCCAGAAAAATTAGAAAAGATTTACGAAATGATCTCCATCTTTACTATATCTGCAGTGATTGAAAGTGTTGTAGGCTGTTTGGTTGATTTGTAAATACAACACTCGTTCTGTTATTAACAATGGTTATGGCTATTCAATAATCATATTTGAGAATGGCAATCATAATGAAGTAGTCCATCGTTTCTTGAAATATTTATAGATGAGGAATTCCCAGCTGAAGGTACAAGAGGGTCCGAAAAATTCGTATTCCTTTGTAAAATCGATTTTTCGAAGTGCCAGGTTTTTGGGGGCCAATTTTCGTCCCCACACGGTGGTACACAAAAAATGGGATTTTTACAAGCTCGCTCCCAGGATATTTCTTTTTCTCGTCCTCAAGAAACGAGGTTGGGATACGATTTGGTCAGAGTTAATATATATACACAGCTGATATGTGGCTAGCCTGCGTAGCTTGGCGGTTTTTAAGCAATTTGAGGGCGCTAGGAAAGCGGGAAAGACGCGATAAGGAGCGCCGCACTTGTGTGTTCGCGTTCAAATTGCTTAAACCGCCAAGCTACGCAGGATAGTATGTGGCCGACCTGTTACGTGGTTTATGTACAGCTGTTTTGCCTAATTGTAGTCAAAGAGATTGTGAAGGCCCAAAATGTCCTACTCCAGTTAAGACATCAATTTACAGTACTATGAAACTTATGATCATGGCGTGATGTTCAATAAAACTGGTATCCCTGACTTCTACTGTTTGTATCAGTTTATTTTTTGTTTTTTTGCAATGTAAGGGTTATAGACCAATTTCGATAGATTAAAAGTCAGCCTAAAGCAACAGACCTCAATACAGACTTTGTGAATTTATTCCCCAGAGCCTCTTGCTGAGGTCTATTGCGTTTAGGCTGAATTTTAGTATATCGATATTGGTCTGTTGTGCACGACTTTCAGTTCCCATATTCCATAACTAATAATTTTTTCCAGCATATTACAAAGGGGCAACATTTTATGTTAGTCCCGAAATACCCGCGCGTAGACAACGGGTAGTCCTCTTTCGCTTAATCCATTGAGCGAGACGGTAAATAAACAGGGGGAAAAATCGTGCCTCTCGTCCCAGGGTTTCGCGTGGCATTTTTCTCTTCTGGTTTTTCTTTCGCGTGACGCACGACGGACTGATGTTGATCATCACCAATCACGTACTTTGAGTGCCCGTTCCCCTTGACCACAGCTGGAAGGCGAGTTAACGTTTTTTCAAGCTCGCAAGTGATGAGGTGATGTGATAAGACAACCTCGTCCACAGCGGGTGGAGGTTCTCCTCTACCTCCTGTCGTTGAACCAGGTTGCTACATTGCCGTGACGTCACGAGCACTGTAACGGGAAATGTCCTGTTTAGCAGAAATCGACGACAGAATGGGAAATACACCCGGAGTACTCCCTATAATGGACTATACGGGGACAGGAGCCATTAATTACTAGGAGCCTGCAACTCCCATAATAAGTCAATGCAATGACATTTTTACAGACAGGTAAGGGTACAACAATGCGGCCTCACGTGAACATGTCGACATCATGTCATTAGTCCGTGTCATTAGTCCGACATTAGTCCTGGTGATGAGATGGTCATTGGGGTTCCTGTGGGGATCTGAATTCGCGATAAATTTCAACTGAAATGAAACGCCGTGACAGTAATATGGGGTAGTTGCAGGCTCCTGGTGATGAGGTGGTCATTGGGGTTCCTGTGGGGATCTGAATTCGAGATAAATTTCGACTGAAATGAAACGCCGTGACAGTAACATGGGGTAGTTGCAGGCTCCTGGTGATGGGCTCCTGACGGGAAAGTTCCCTCCAAAAGAGGTACCAATATCGTTTTCAGGGTAGCGATTTCACAAGTTGAGGCGTATGCTATGAAAGGGTACGGAAATCTGTCATTTAATTATTTAATATTTTTACATAATATTAAATAAATATTAAATTTTTTGGACAGATTCACCTTATGGCTGTTCCATATCATTTCTTAGGCACTTTCAAAGGTGTGGAACTTCGCAGCGGAACCTCCCAGTATAGAACTTTTTAGAGCACTCTCTCCTCCCTGTGGGAAATATTACTTGTTGAAACCTCTTTCAGGCAGCCACAGACTCGTACAGTTGGGTAGATTAAGGCGCTAGGTATCATGGCGAATGGTCGAAGAAAAAATAGCGTCGCTACTTTTCTCGCCTTTTCTTCCGCCTCTTTCCTTTACTTCCCGCGCGCTCCACTTGATCCAGACCACTTTTTGAATATGCGTCGTCTCTTTACAAAGGTATTTCATGTGAAATATATATGAAATAATTCATATTTGTACTGGCGGTTGTAGATGAGGTGAAGAGTGATCATCGCAGTAAATTTTCCAATTAAGCAATTGGAAAGAAGAAGCCTGAAAAATCACTCTTCACTTCATCTACAACCGCAGTACAAATATGAATTATTTCATATATATTTCACATCACTTCACTGCACGGGAAAATATGAACTCAATAAATTGACCTCGCTTTCAATGTGTGGCTTCATAGCTCAGTTGGTAGAGCATCGCACCGGTATCACGGAGGTCACGGGTTCGAATCCCGTTGAAGCCCTGATTTTTTCAGGCTTCTTCTTTCCAATTGCTTAAATTGGAAAATTTACTGCGATGATCACTCTTCACTTCAAAGGTATTTCAGCTGCACAGTGTTGTCATTTCTGCTTTGGGGTCTGGGCCGGGTAAGGTCACGTGACACTCGGCGGCCTTGGAGATTTTGCCCGCCGCTCTCGTTCAACTCGTGTTTTTATGTTTTTGTCGATCAAACTACCTCGGCTGATAAGATGGTCACCGCAGTCCTAAAGAGCTGTATCGCTGGATTCTTGTATTTTCTTTCTGCACAGCAGGTATCGTGAAGATCACGAACAAAATTGCTCCACAAGCTTATGAACAATGGTAAGCTGTTTAATTTAGTTCATTGATATGTTTAGTCCTTTATTAAATCCATTTGAAATCACAGATATCCTTGCAATCTGATTGGCTCTCAGGGGTGCGATTTATTCACGAATCGCACTATTTTTGCTCTAAATCGCATCTTTTTCTCAGCCAATGAGAATGGGACAGTAAAACTAAAACCAATCAGATTTCAAGGTTAGTTTAACATAACCAATAAAATTTCAGGAAAATGAAAGACAAAGCCACTGTGTTGTGAATTTTGTTACTACAGGTTATCGGTATTGCCAAAACTTTGTTGTTGTTGTCTTTTCTTTTTCAAAACAGTTGATGAATTTAATTAATTGCAGTTTCTGAATGATGACAATGGGCTCCTTCAGGCTGAAGACCTTCTTCACAAGAAGTTTCCAACATTCAGTGTCCATTTAGACGGATATTTTGGCGTTTTTACTTCAGCATCTGCTCTAGATCCTTATCATTTCGAGTCAGTCCAGCAAAACATAAACAAACGAAAACCACACAACAACAAATTCATAGCCATCAAAGTACATGTTTCCAGGTTCCCGGTAGTTGCAAACGAAGCAATTCAAGAGCTCAACTCTGTCCCTGTGAATAAATATGCGTAGTCTTTCGACCCGCTTCACAAAACAGTGAATGAACGAACGTCCTCCGAAGCTGGTGCCAGTCCCGATCCCACCATCTTGAAAAATATTCTGGAAACAAACAGCGCCGCACGAACTTGACAAGGTCCTGACTATAAAGTTCTACGCCGAGGTCACAAAAGAAACAGAGATACTAACGAGCTGGAATCCCTTAAATCATGCAGAGTGCCATTGAACAGTTTCCACAGTGCCACTGATCGAACTATCCACAGCTGGGCATCGTACAGTCGAAGTAGTTTCACAACTCAAAAGAAATACATCGCAGAATTACACCGGCTGTACGCTCAAATTCCTTCTCCAAAGACAACGAGAAGTCTCAGCCTCAACCACAGAAGAAAGGAAGGTCTTCCATCATTGATTTAGGCGAAGAGAGTCGAACTTTGATGCATGAAAGAGACTGTTTTCGTTCTCACTTCAGAACTGCTTCATCTTGTTTGTTATGCTTGAGTGACTTTTCGTCACATGACATCGATTTGCATACTAAATAAAGGCGTTCTAACAAACCGGCTCGGCTTGGAACAATTACACCAAAAAAGCGAAAAATTGTGCGATTTCAAAATGGATTTAATAAGTGGTAATTGAACCTCGGGTCGTACAATTTTGGTCTGAAATCATACTTGTGATTTCAAATCCAACTCGCGCGTGGCGCTCTCGTCGATTTTGAAATCACGCGTATGATTTCAGACCAAATTGCACTCCACTTAGTTCAATTACCATTATTAATATGCTTTAATTAGCTTATATTCTAATTTATAATAAGCTTAAGGACGTTCGCGTCCAAAAACTTCCCACGTACAGATTTTTTTAAAACTTTGACTGCAGGGAGAAAATGATAAGATTAGATGAAAAACGTAAAAAAAAATCGGGGTCACCGAATTCGTTTTGAAGATAAGGCGCATCACAGATCATAGCATTTCTAGGATTTCCAGCCACTGAGGTGATTCTGGCCGGATTCATTACTATCGGCATATATTTAAGTTGAAGAATCATATCTAAGTTACGTGTGTTTAACACAGCATATATAGGCCTATTTGATAGATCTTTGCTACATTTGCCATTAAATCAACTAGAATTAGCCTTAAAAAAATACAACTTCTAAGTTACGCACACCTGTATCCATGTACCAAAACGACCCTATTTGAAGAGTATATGAGAAATAATTAAAACTTCCCACGTACAGATTTTTTTGTTGTTGAGTATAATGGAAAGAATCAGAAAAGTAAGTGATCTGCCGAAAAAAAGTGGGGGTCACTGAGCATCCAACAAAAATAAACACACACAAAGTTAATGCAAAGGTCATCAGCTCTATATTTTGTTGAGTTTTCGACTCAGTGCACGCGCTTGAAAATGACGTGGCACGCGCGTGACCAATGAATAGCGTGCGCACTAGAGATGCGCAGTAGCAATGGGGGCGAATGTCCTTAAGTTTGCTGTCCCCAGGAGTATGCATGCAACCACACAATTCAGGGCTACTTTTAATTTGTGGGTGCAAAATGGCTCGCTTGGTTCGCAATGATCATGAGCGATGTACAAGGAATAATCTATATCCGGGGTAGTCAATCGGTTTCCTGGAAAACCAGGATCGAGGATCAGAGATCGAGGATCAGGGATCGAGGATCGAGGACACCATGCACACCATACAACATATGTGTGGACTTTGACATGACAGTTGCTACACCATAGTCAAACAGCTCTGCTCTCCTTTTTTTTAGGAAAAAAAAAAACATGTCTTCTATAGAACACAGCATGTAATGCCCTTCCACAGCAATAATGTGAAATAAAAATAGTTGGAGGGCCAAAATTATTTGAAGAAGTGTTGAAAACGCCACAAATTTTACGAGCTGTAAGTGTCATGTTAGCCTGCCTAT
The DNA here is from genome assembly GCA_019787425.1 of Platygyra sinensis. Lineage (NCBI taxonomy): Eukaryota > Metazoa > Cnidaria > Anthozoa > Scleractinia > Merulinidae > Platygyra > Platygyra sinensis. The sequence goes on along the minus strand of JAHPZR010024114.1, from coordinate 12,779 downwards.
GATTTTCATCAATTGACATTTCCGGCCACCTGAAGCGCCGCAAGAATTAAATTAAGAATTTACGTCAGAGACATGCTTTGCCATTAGGGTTGTCCACATTATGCCGGCATAATTTTGTCGAGCATAATAGTGAGGAATCAGCATCGAGCATTATGCCAGCATAATAGTAAGAAAAACTAGTCCCGGAAATATGTCAAAATATCGAAAATAAATAAATACATCGGAGTTAGGTACAATCTCGAAATTGGGATTCCTGATTTCCTGTGGAGAAATATTCGTGACAATAGACTAGGGCCTAGACTGCCCTTCACCACAGGAAACGGACGTGACCACATGGGGCGACTGGGAGTCTGGGACTAATTTATATTCCAATTTCGAAAATGATCACAAAAAGGGAATACTTGCACTATATGTTGTCTATATAATCCTCCATATAAGCATATCAAGCGATCGCATTTTATTTTAGGCAAAAAAATGAGTGATCCGGGGAAAATATTCTGAGCATAATAGTGGAACTTTTTTAGCATAATAGTGAGATTTTTTGAGCATAAAGAATTAGCATAATAGTGAAAATTGTGAGCATAATGTGGACAACCCTATTTGCCGTTCACCCATTCCAGCAAATTCTCAGGGAGGAATTTAGACCAGACCATGGACATCTATTATCCATGACCACATACAGCTGATGGAAACGATAAAAAAGAAAACAGAATGTAAAACAGCAAACTGTTGCAAGACAAGCCAATATATAGATGACAATGTTGTAGCGTCTGGAGATGTTGGCTCCAAGGTTTTGCAACACAAGAATATAAAACCTCTGGTACCCAGTGTGCAGTACAAGCGACAGCTGGAAACACACCTATGGTGTCCGCTGATTGGTGTGTGAATTGTTCACATAGAGCTGGCATTGTAACATGAAATTAACCGAAAAACTGATAACAATCTTGAAATTCCTCTTCGTCCATTGAAATAGCCATGTCGTTTCCTGAATCATAAAATAAATTCAATATTGAAAAAAAAATATATAAAAAGTTTCATCAATAGATCCATTTTTTTTACATTGATGCATTTGCTATTTGACAAAGACCAGACTCGGCAGAGTTGGGTAACACAGACGTACATAGTATTTTAGAAATCATGACTGGCAACTGATGAGATCCACTTGGAGGATCGAAACCATGGTCTTGCCTGAACTGAGCCAAACAATTGCATATGCAACACGCTTAACAGTCAACAGACTTGCACATAAAAACTACATTAATTTGAATCATGTGGTGCCAGAATGACCAAAAGGAGGAATAAATCTACATACATCGAGCTCGAGAAACGTAAGCTCGATCAGATAGTTGCAAGAAGCATAAGAGTGGTTCTAGAGAAATTCATACCTTACTCGAGGTAAAGCTACAACGTCTCAGGAGAAAAACGTACCAGTACAAATAATATGATATCCCTGATAAGAATCTACCTACTGCTTGCAAACAGTTTTAATGAAAGCTGGGCCCAGTGTCACCATATAGAATGCAAGTAACAAAGACGTTCATGGAAAGTTTTGTATTTTGTCCCTTGAAAGAAAATACTTAGAGACTTATAATAAACAAATCTTGCAATATAAATAAGCCTAAACAGTAGCAGCAGCACGAGTTACGCAGGCCTGTCAAAAATTTCTGTGATTGTATTGTTTCTAATTTCACTCGATCCTTGATCCTCGATCCCCAATCGATCCTCGATCTACGATCCTGGTTTTCCAGGAAACCGTAGTCGGAAAATCATTTGATAAATCAATATCTATTGATAAATTGATTTTAAATGATATCGACTTTATCGGTCAATCGATAAAAATCAATACTCACACGCCCACGAAGTGTTAATTTTATCGATTTTATCGGATTCACCGATCGTTATTGAATCGATAAAAATCATCCTGTTTCCGTCGAGGGAGCATTTGATTGTGACTCTTTAATGTACATAGATTTCAAAGGCGGCAATGAAATGATTTTTGACAACCACTGTAAAAGAGAACAAAAATACTGCATTACAATTTTCTTCCTGATTTTGTTATTCAATTACGTATACCCGGGTTCGATTACTGAAACGTAAATTATTTTTCCTTTTCCGGCTTCTCAGCTTCAAGGTTGTCGTCTAAATTTTCTCTTTTTCCTCTGTTCCGTTGGTTTTGAAACCACGTTTTAACCTAAGAAATATGGGGAACAAGGAATGATTCAAAAGTATTTGTATGAGTAGCCTCCTACGTAGACACCTCTTTGAGCTTGTCACGCATTTAGCCTCCTGCGCAGACATTCTTAGAGCATCACACGTTTCTTCCCCACGTGGCAAAAATAATTTAGTTTCAATAAATTTGTTATTTATCGATAAAATCGATAGTCCTAATTCAAAAATCGATACTTATCGATTTCTCACAACAAAATCTTTTATCCATTATCGATATTATCGATTGAGTACCCCGGGTCTATATATGCATGCGGACCTGGGGTGTGCAATCAGTGGAAATCAATTATCGGAAAAGCAAGTGATAAATCGATACCAATCAATTCAATAAAACTAGTTAACTGGTAGGGCATGGTATGATGGATGAGCAATTGATAGTCACAACAAAGCAGTGGCAGATCCCGACCTTGAGCTAAGGGGGAGTATGGGGGGGGGGGGGGGGAGGCAGTTTTGATTTACTTGCCCTGCTGCTTTTCTCTTTTTTGTCATTTCTTCTTATTTTACCCAAAATAAGGGTGCCTGGGCTCCCTAGATCCGCCACTGAAAAGTGATATCAGTTGGCAAAAAAGTAATACCCAGACTTCACAACGCAAAACATACACCATGCTGTACGCACTCGTACCATTTTCGTCCCAAGAGGCCACAGTCCTTTTTGGGTCACCCCAAAAACGCAGACCATGCAGACTGCAGACCGTGCAGACTGAGTACTTTTTTTCTTAAATTCTCGTTTTTGTATTTACTTTTGACTCGCATATTTCTTGGCTCTGGTCACAAATTAGTGTTCTACTATCTTTCAGAATGTTTGTTATGCACTAGGGTGTTAGCTCAGTTAAGTGACTGTTGGTGTGTTATAGACTTTGCAAGGGAAACTCCATTTAGTCCTAGATATGTTAAGTAAATCTATTTTTAAATGTAGAAATAAACTTCACTTGATATGTAACGCCACTCATAACATGTGCATTTTCTACTCTTGGTGTACAAAATGTAAAATTTTCCAAATGGCTGTTGGAGAAAGAAAGAAATGTATGGCCATCTGGATGCTGTCACGACACAGCGTCCGGATGGCCATACATTTCTTTGTAAATTTTGACATTTTTAAATGGCTAACTCAATCAAAACTAGCCAGATTATCACCAAACTTGGGGATTTTATGAATCTCGGTGTGCTCTTTGTGACTATGTGGATCAATAGTTGCTTATCCCATAATTTACAGACTTGTACCTAGTCCTTCACAGTTTGAAATCAGGCAATTTCAATAAGACACCTGTCCAGTCCTTTTTATGTTGACTGAAATTATTTTTCTTAATCAATGGTCCACCATTACTAACTTTAAAATCTTGAGAGAGCTGGATCAAGAATAAGATGACTTCAAAGACTCTCTAGTTTAAAAATGCAATGTGTGTGCAAGCGCCTAAATTAATATACAGCACAGGAGTTTCGAACTTTCAGACTTTTAACTTGTGTTATGAATGTACAATAAGCTGCATTTATGTGGTGCAGTTTTAAGCTAGTGCGTCTTTGATGTCATCTTATCCTGGATCCCACTCTCTGAAGTCCAATCAGACAGTTTTGAATGTGAGCAATGGCAGGCCGTGAAATCTTAAACCTTTTAACTTAAAGAAAACAGCCTTTGGATAAAATTTGAAGCTTAGTACATTTTGCCAGTGAGGTGTCAAGCAAACATGCTTTTAAAATCTGAAGGAAAAAGAGAAGCGAATTTTTGATCATAGTACCACTTTAAAGGAGGTCACTCCAACTCTGCCTATAGCAACAAACATTCAGCTTTTTCACTCACTGAAGTCCCTCTGATCCTAAAAAAATTTGTCTCAAAAGTTCTAAGTGACTCCCATAGGCCACCATTTTGAACTGTGCTTCGCAGCCAGGCCATGTTTACATGTATGTGATGTAATTCCGTCTGACTCAAAATTGGTGGAAAGGAGAAAACTTGCAACTGACTTTCTTTACAAGGTCAGCAAAATGTATTATTTTCCAAACGATTATCCACTTCAGAAGCTATTTGAAGAAAATGTCTTGGACAGAATGACGTCACAAAAACACAGCCTACAGCTGTAGCTTCTGAGTACTGTTCAAAATGGCAGTAAAGATGTCAAATATTGGGCTTCTTTGGAGACGAATTTGAGATTATTCAACGAAAAGCTGGACTTAATTTTCAAGGCTGAAACTTAGTGTAAAGTCATTTTACTTGTGAATCCTCTTATTGCATGTTTATTTTTTATCTTAACAGAAACGTGATTTTGTTGAGTTAGCACAAGTACACCCATTGAAGGTCTGGTTTGGTCGCAGTGTAAATCCAGATATGTATCGCATCGTAATTGGATATCTTGAAGTTGTCTGTGCCCTCCTGCTGTATGCAGCACCAATGAGGCCTTTGAAATTAGCCAGCACGGTGATTCTATTGATTATTATGGTTATGATTATACAGAGTCTCTATTGGCTTGGAAAACCTGCCATCCTGTTTGCACCGGCAACAGTGAGTTCAATCCTGCTTGTGTTAAATTTGGTAATGATGTTGGGAGAGACACCACCGAAGCAAGAGAAGAGAGAGTGATGAACAATTAGCTTTGACAAAGGGTCATGAAGGGTCACACACCGAGCAAATTGACTGGCTGACTGAGAATGACCTTGCCCACCTGGTTTGACCATCTACATGCAGATGAAATTTTTCTTATAAAGAAGTCCAGCTGCTGAAAATACAGATACGTCCAGAAATGCAGGTTAATGAGTTGCACGCTGTGTATGATAAACATCACAAAGTGTCCTCTTTCCTAAAAAGTCACCAAAATACACACAACTCTGTCAAATATGAAGCAATATGAAAATGACATGTTGTGGTGCTTATTCATAAAGTGCATTGAATCTCATTGGCTTGCATTTCTGGACATAAGTGTAAATATGTTAATAGAACCTGTGCTTTGTGTAAAATTTTCATTATTAATAATTGCTATCCAACAGCACTCCATAAAGGCGTACAAATGTCTCGCATCATTTGATATATTTTTTTCTTCCCTTTCATTTATCATTGGCCAAGAATT
>JAHPZR010024114.1:0-2500 GCA_019787425.1 Platygyra sinensis | reverse complement strand
CGATTGACAGACTTTTTCCAGTGCACAGTACATCCACGCAAAATTTTCTCGCAGAGTTCCGCTCCTATAACACTTTCAAAGCCGTTATACTCCGCTTGATCAAAATCTACCATTATCTGTCTAAGGTTTTGTCCATTTTTGAACGAGGGGTGTATTTTAGTCACCTGTGTAAATACTTCACGAATAGCTATTGCGTGAGCATCACCGTCTTGTTTATTCAAAAGAACTGTCGCAACCGCGTTGAACTCCTCGGTAATTTCATTAAAAGCTACCATGTTAAGTAAATACGGAAATCCATTGTTATTTGTGTATGTGATATCCACGTACAAATCCTTGGTATTTCTGAGCAGATCTGCTTGATAAGGAGCGAGAAAGAATGCAAAGTTTCTCGCAGGCGAAATCAGGTACTCTCGTCCTGCCATTTGGTATTTCCCCATTTTTCGTTTACTTTCACTAAAAATTCCTGGTCGATGGTGTCTTGTATGCCTTCGTATTCTTTTCTGAACTCGTCAAATTCCAGAACTTGAATGAGAGGGACAACTTCTGGATGCACTTTTGTCCTGTTTTCTAATGCCAATTGCCGCTCCTTTCTAATTCGGTTTGGATTTGATGCAGCGGGAGCTTTTTCCGCGGGAAGGAATCCAATTCCGTGGTCTTTCTGAAGCTGTTTTGTAGTGAGGGTACAGTCTTTTTTTATCGCATTGTGAATATCATCCTTAACGGATTGTGAGATGACATGAGGTGCCGGTTTCGCATGATTGTGCTTGTTCCAGGTAGACACCCAATCCATCTCCTTCCGTCATCTGCGACAGGCCACACGTAGATCAACTGCGCTTGACATTTACCACTTTGCTCGAGCTTATTACTGGAACCATGGTCTTTACATTTGTTTTTTCTTTGTCGGTTACTTACAGTGTAATGGCAACCTTCATGGGAACATGTTTTTACCCCCTCGCAAAAAGCACGCTTGACCCAGACTTCTGTGTTTTCGTTATCGATCTGCAAGTTCAACTTCTGTGTTGAGGTAGCTCCTTTGGTTAGTTGACAGTCGTCCCCACATAAAATGGGGTCTTTGGCATGAGCCAAATCCCACTGCTTTCTTGATATCCTTGCAGTAATTAATATTATTTTCTTTCGTTTCGAAACCAGGATATTCGTAGGCCCCTCTTTCTTTAATTTCCGACCACCTTTTATTGTCGAGTAATTATTCGCGAATCTTAGGTAAGTAATGTTTGTTTCTGTTCGTAGATTTACTTGTCCTCTTCGTTTTAGAATCTTTGGCCTTTACTATCTTCAAATGCCTGTGGGTTTAATACCAGAAGATCGCACGGCTTTTCAGGAAAGTTTTTTCCTTTCTCTGTAACGGCGTACGATCTTGATGCCCTTGTAAAGTAACCGAAACTATGAATATTGAATGATATTTTTATGAGACCTAAATGAATGAGTTGTCCTTAAGTGCGTGGACCACCATTCCTTTTTGATGGGTCTACCATTCATACGTACTCCCTTGGAATAACTTTGCGAAGAATCAATAAACTCTTGAATGTCAGACGAGGAAATCCAACTTTTTGTTTACAGCCTCTGAGCCAGGAAATAGCTTTGTCTTCGCTAACTCCTCTTTTTGTTATGGGAAGTTTCCTAACCTCTTCCAATGCGTTGAGAAGAAGACACTGCACTTTCTTTGCAGTTAAAATCCCTTGCTGCGCTTATATCACAGCTGGAACAGCATTCACCACTTGCAGCCTGCTCAAATACATCACTTGATTGAAAATTTTCTAACAAACTCTTTCGGAGGCAGGTACCCGCCTGAAGTCCGTATAACCACTTCCAGCAATTTTCATACTCCGCTTTCTTTGTAGCTATTTCGCTGGCCAGACATCCCTTTGTCCAATAAATTAGACGCGGGTCATCAACGCCTTCATTTACAAGAATTATTCCATCTGACGAATCGTTATTTCTACCAGCTCGACCAAATTCCTGCACAAGAACGGCGATATTTCTCATGCATCCTATTCTAAAAACAAGGTTAACGTGGGGACTGTGAGTTCCAACTTCATATGCTTCAGTTGCGACAAGGACCGGAATTCCTTGTTTCTAATTCGGTTGTCACCCTTTGCCACTCTCCATGTCAATGACATTTTTCCATGATACCGCTTCTCAACATCGTGTAACCCAGCCTTTATCAAACCCCCTTGACCTCAAACGCTCCACATCTACCTTAAAAATCCATGTACACGAAGCATACTCATCTTGTATTGTGCTGAGCAACTCTTTTGCCGAATCATGCCACATATCATCACCCTCTTTTCGACGTATTTTTTGTGATAGTTTTCAACATTTAGTTTTGTATTTTTCTTATAAATTTCCTTTGAGAACTACTGGCACATCGCCAACATAAAAATTGTGACTCAGATCCACCAACTGAGAGTCGTCTAGAGTGGCAGTCAGGGCCCATGGATGGGGATGCAACTCAAAGTCCTCCTTTAATGTTTTAAAGCTA
>JAHPZR010024112.1:0-13568 GCA_019787425.1 Platygyra sinensis | reverse complement strand
AGCTTTAAAACATTAAAGGAGGACTTTGAGGGCATCCCCATCATGGCCCTGACTGCCACTCTAGACGACTCTCAGTTGGTGGATCTGAGTAACAATTATTTGCGATGCCCAGTAGTTATCAAAGGAAATGTAAATAAGAAAAATACAAAACTAAATGTTGAAAACTATCAAAAAATACGTCGAAAAGAGGGTGATGATATGTGGCATGATTTGGCAAAAGAGTTGGTCAGCACAATACAAGATGATTATGCTATCGTGTACATGGATTTTAAGGTAGACGTGGAGCGTTTTGTCAAGGGGTTGATAAAGGCTGGGTTACACGATGTGAAAGCGTATCATGGAAAAATGTCCAGTGAAATGAAGAGCAAGGTGGACAACGAATTTAGAAACAAGGAATTCCAGGTCCTTGTCGCAACTGAAGCATATGAAGTGGGAACTCACAGTCCCCACGTTAACCTTGTTTTTAGAATAGGATGCATGAGAAATATCGCCGTTCTTGTGCAGGAATTTGGTCGAGCTGGTAGAAATAACGATTCGTCAGATGGAATAATTCTTGTAAATGAAGGCGTTGATGACCAGCGTCTAATTTATTGGACAAAAGGATGTCTGGCCAGCGAAATAGCTACAAAGAAAGCGGAGTATGAAAATTGCTGGAAGTGGTTATACGGACTTCAGACGGGTACCTGCCTCCGAAAGAGTTTGTTAGAAAATTTTCAATCAAGTGATGTATTTGAGCAGGCTGCAAGTGGTGAATGCTGTTCCAGCTGTGATATAAGCGCAGCAAGGGATTTTAACTGCAAAGAAAGTGCAGTTCTTCTTCTCAACGCTTGGAAGAGGTTAGGAAACTTCCCATAACAAAAGGAGGAGTTAGCGAAGACAAAGCTATTTCCTGGCTCAGAGGCTGTAAACAAAGTTGGATTTCCTCGTCTGACATTCAAGAGTTTATTGATTCTTCGCAAAGTTATTCCAAGGGAGTACGTATGAATGGTAGACCCATCAAAAAGGAATGGTGGTCCACGCACTTAAGACAACTCATTCATTTAGGTCTCATAAAAATATCATTCAATATTCATAGTTTCGGTTACTTTACAAGGGCATCAAGATCGTACGCCGTTACAGAGAAAGGAAAAACTTTCCTGGAAAAGCCGTGCGATCTTCTGGTATTAAACCCACAGGCATTTGAAGATAGTAAGGCCAAAGATTCTAAAACGAAGAGGACAAGTAAATCTACAAACAGAAACAAACATTACTTACCTAAGATTCGCGAATAATTACTCGACAATAAAAGGTGGTCGGAAATTAAAGAAAGAGGGGCCTACGAATATCCTGGTTTCGAAACGAAAGAAAATAATATTAATTACTGCAAGGATATCAAGAAAGCAGTGGGATTTGGCTCATGCCAAAGACCCCATTTTATGTGGGACGACTGTCAACTAACCAAAGGAGCTACCTCAACACAGAAGTTGAACTTGCAGATCGATAACGAAAACACAGAAGTCTGGGTCAAGCGTGCTTTTTGCGAGGGGGTAAAAACATGTTCCCATGAAGGTTGCCATTACACTGTAAGTAACCGACAAAGAAAAAACAAATGTAAAGACCATGGTTCCAGTAATAAGCTCGAGCAAAGTGGTAAATGTCCAGCGCAGCTGATCTACGTGTGGCCTGTCGCAGATGACGGAAGGAGATGGATTGGGTGTCTACCTGGAACAAAGCACAATCATGCGAAACCGGCACCTCATGTCATCTCACAATCCGTTAAGGATGATATTCACAATGCGATGAAAAAAGACTGTACCCTCACTACAAAACAGCTTCAGAAAGGTCACGGAATTGGATTCCTTCCCGCAGAAAAAGCTCCCGCTGCATCAAATCCAAACCGAATTAGAAAGGAGCGGCAATTGGCATTGGAAAACAGGACAAAAGTGCATCCAGAAGTTGTCCCTCTCATTCAAGTTCTGGAATTTGACGAGTTCAGAAAAGAATACGAAGGCATACAAGACACCATCGATCAGGAATTTTTAGTGAAGGTAAACGAAAAAATGGGGAAATACCAAATGGAAGGACGAGAGTACCTGATTTCGCCTGCGAGAAACTTTGCATTCTTTCTCGCTCCTTATCAAGCAGATCTGCTCAGAAATACCAAGGATTTGTACGTGGATATCACATACACAAATAACAATGGATTTCCGTATTTACTTAACATGGTAGCTTTTAATGAAATTACCGAGGAGTTCAACGCGGTTGCGAGAGTTCTTTTGAATAAACAAGACGGTGATGCTTACGCAATAGCTATTCGTGAAGTATTTACACAGGTGACTAAAATACACCCCTCGTTCAAAAATGGACAAAACCTTAGACAGATAATGGTAGATTTTGATCAAGCGGAGTATAACGGCTTTGAAAGTGTTATAGGAGCGGAACTCTGCGAGAAAATTTTGCGTGGATGTACTGTGCACTGGAAGAAGTCTGTCAATCGAGTAAGTGATATTGTCACGAAAAACAAAGAAGAACATAAGATTTTTCGCTACATAGGACATACCATACAAGAACTTACGAATCAAACTGACGTCAAGTTGGCTTTCGACGTCCTTTGTGGTAAAAAGAGGGTAGCAGAGGCGAAAGATCTGTTACCTCCTGATTTAGCTGCAGCTTCTAATCAGCAAACCAATTTTCATTGGTCTCAGTCAGCGCACTGGGTGAGGTGGTGGTCAAGAGAAAGAATTTTAAAAATGTTTTGTAAGGCTTACACTTTACGAGATAACGAAGAGTGGGACGCGACACCCAATACCAACAATGCCGTGGAGTCGCTAAATCGTCAGTCAATTGGTGAAGGATGTAGTAACATTGCGGTGCTCATGAAGAATATTTACATGGAAGACAGGTTACATGCCGTCAAAATTGTTGCAAGTGAACAAAATATAAATATAAGTTACGAGAATAGCAGCCAAGACGAGAAAGGGAAAAAAGGCAAAAAGAGGAAGCGTTCTCGACTAAGTTTGCGAGGAACAAACAGTTCGCTACATGAAAACGAAGCCCAAATGGAACAAACTCCTCCCGATAAGCGAGCGAAATTAGACAAACGATCATCAAAACGGAAGTTGCCTGTAGGAGAAAGGATGATTGGAACACGTGTGGAAGTAGAGTACGAAGAGAATGTTGACGGAGTTGTTAAGTATCTTGGTTGGATAAAGGGGACAGTTATGGATTACGATAAAGTGAAGGGGTATCTCGTTCAATTTCCGGATGATGTGGACTGGATAAAAACTCTAAACAGCAAGGACGTGAGGATAATCAAGTAGGCATTCGTGCAAAAGAACTGAAAATTAAATCAAATTAAGGAAAATCAATACAAGGATTCAGCTAACCTTGTCGCAACTCAGTAGGGCTTATCAGGGCTTTAGATGCCAGCGTTAAAATACTCCAGGTAGAAAATTGAATTCACTAAAGTTGAAGGATGTAGTTTGGCTATAAGACGCTAAATTAATAATTCATTTCGGGGGTTACAATGCACTCTGCGGCATGAGACAGATTGCACAATCGTAACCTCACAAAGAAATCATTAAGTGACATGAATTAGCTGGCAAGGTAGCCAAATCCGTCTATCCGACAGAATGTGATGATGATATGTTAATTGTTCAAGTTGAACTCAATATATTCAGACAAACCGTTCTGATGAACACTAACAAAATGGACCTGAGATCGCAAGGTTTAAAAAACAACTAAGGACATTGATGTTTTGGCCAGTGAAGTGAGATGGGCCAGATTAGCACCAATAAAAGCTTAACTGCGAACAAAAGCAATACGTTGTAATGGTATTTAAAATAGTTTAAACAAACATAGGCAAAGTACTGAGCAGACGAGTACCCTGAAACGACAAGTTTTGGTTTACATAACATTAATGTTCGTTTTGGTAACATCTCAGAAAACTAGAAGAAAAATTAACAAAGGATATACCTTGTAATGAAGTACCAGAAAAGTATTTTACTGCATGTATTTCACTGTAGTGTTTTAGCTCTACTGAAAGACTAGTTATGGTTCGGCTTGCTTAATAAAGCTGTTAACAGCTGTTTTGTAGGTCTTTGTATTCGATTAGAATTTAGTCTGCTGGCAGCCGGTTTTTTCTTTAAGGGTCACTAGGACGAGCGTTGAGTCATCGCGAACGCAAATGACGTTGGCCGTGTAGAGAAGAAGGCGAGACAGGGTGGTATGGCCGAGTGGGGAAGAAGGCGAGACGTGCGTACCGCGCCCATGTCTCGTCCTATTCTCCTTTTGGCCAAATAGTCTCCTCATAATCCCTGCTGAAATTTCGAGAGAAAAACAGACTGCTAGCAGTCTAATTAGAATTAGAAGCATCAAGTTCAACATCTCCGTTTGAGAAAACGTAGTAACCGCGAGATTCAGTTGATTTTTTTTTCTTCAGGGATGTGCGGTGCCTCATGGCCAGTGCGGGTTCGAGTCCTGGCCGGGAACACTGTGTTGTGTTCTTGGACAAGACACTTCACTCTCACGGTGCCTCTCGCCACCCAGGTCACAGTAACTACTAACTATACCCAGGTGTATAAATGGGTACCGCGGATGCTGAGAGTGAGTACTTCGCCGTTGATTAACTGCGAAATATTCGCTCTACATTATAATACAGAGTGAGTACTTCGCATTTAATGAAATTTTATTAACTGCGAAATATTCACTCCAAACCATTATACAGAACGAGTACTTCGCCGTTGATGAAATTTTATTAACTGCGAAATATCCGCTCTACACTATTATACAGAACGGGTACTTCGCCGTTGATGAGATTTTATTAACTGCGAAATATTTACCCTAAATTATTATAGAGAACGAGTACTTCGCCGTTGATGAATTTTTATTAACTGCGAAATATCCGCTCTTCACTATTATGCATAACGGGTACTTCGCCGTTGATGAAATTTTATTAACTGCGAAATATTAACCCTAAATTATTATAGAGAGTGAGTACTTCGCCGTTGATAAAATTTTATTAACTGCGAAATATTTACCCTATAATATTATAGAGAACGAGTACTTCGCCGTTAATGAAATTTTAATAACTGCGAAATATTTGCTCCATACTATTACAGAGTGAGTACTTCGCCGTTGATGAAATTTTATTAACTGCGAAATATTTACCCTACAATATTTTAGAGAACGAGTACTTCGCCGTTAATGAAATTTTAATAACTGCGAAATATTTGCTCCATACTATTATCGAGAGTGAGTACTTCGCCGTTGATAAAATTTTATTAACTGCGAAATATTTACCCTATAATATTATTGAGAACGAGTACTTCGCCGTTAATGAAATTTTAATAACTGCGAAATATCCGCTCTACACTATTATACAGAACGGGTACTTCGCCGTTGATGAAATTTTATTAACTGCGAAATATTTACCCTACAATATTTTAGAGAACGAGTACTTCGCCGTTAATGAAATTTTAATAACTGCGAAATATTTGCTCCATACTATTATCGAGAGTGAGTACTTCGCCGTTGATAAAATTTTATTAACTGCGAAATATTTACCCTATAATATTATTGAGAACGAGTACTTCGCCGTTAATGAAATTTTAATAACTGCGAAATATCCGCTCTACACTATTATACAGAACGGGTACTTCGCCGTTGATGAAATTTTATTAACTGCGAAATATTTACCCTACAATAGAGTGTGTGCAGTGTCACGCAATTAAAAAATAAAATCAAAAACCGTCCATTGAATGAAGTCAAAAAATTGAGATATTATAAACGACAAGTAAAGAAGACAGGTATCCAAGTTTAAGGTGTGTGCGTTCTCCCAAAGTTGAGATATTCGTCGAAATGTGCCGCACAAAATTACAGAGCTTAGTATGGGGTCGCCATGTTGGAGGACCTCTTTAGTCCTCCAACATGGCGGCCAGTAAATAGTGTAAATATCTGGAACTTAGTATGGCTATTTAGTGGACTGATTATCTTAACCGAACCGAAAAATATTTACAAAAGTACTTTTCCTGATACTTAAACTCCTAAAATGACTAAAAATCACGAGATAAGTGTATATTTTTCGACAAACGCGATCGTAGTGTTATGTCACGCACCACCATAACTTCGAAATTCAAAATGCGCTGGTTTCCAAACGAAGGATGCTATTGAGCTGGAAAGTTGTAAACAGCTGTAAATTTGGTACCTCTTATGCCTGATGAGGATAAAACCTGTAGTGGCTTTTTTGTTTTGGATTTGAGAATTTGATGACGTCAGGTGCACACACTCTATATTTTAGAGAACGAGTACTTCGCCGTTAATGAAATTTTAATAACTGCGAAATATTTGCTCCATTATCGAGAGTGAGTACTTCGCCGTTGATAAAATTTTATTAACTGCGAAATATTTACCCTATAATATTATTGAGAACGAGTACTTCGCCGTTAATGAAATTTTAATAACTGCGAAATATCCGCTCTACACTATTATACAGAACGGGTACTTCGCCGTTAATGAAATTTTAATAACTGCGAAATATTAACCCTAAATTATTATAGAGAGTGAGTACTTCGCCGTTGATAAAATTTTATTAACTGCGAAATATTTAACCCAAAATATTATAGAGAACGAGTACTTCGCCGTTAATGAAATTTTAATAACTGCGAAATATTTGCTCCATACTATCATAGAGAGTGAGTACTTCGCCGTTGATGAAATTTTATTAACTGCGAAATATTTACCCTACAATAATTTAGAGAACGAGTACTTCGCCGTTAATGAATTTTTATTAACTGCGAAATATTTGCTCCACATTATTTTAGTGAGTGAGTACTTCGCCGTGGATGAAATTTTATTAATTGCGAATTATTAGCCCTTAATAATTATACAGAACGAGAACTTCGCTGTTAATGAATTTTTAATAACTGCGAAATATTCGCTCTGTATAATATATTGAGCATTTTTACTGCGAAATATTTTCGTTCTCTATAGAGTAAAAGAATTGCAAATTTTGCATTTGTCAAATTACCGAAGTATTTTGTGGCAAGACTGCGTCTTCAAAAAAGACTTCTGCAAGACCTAAAGAAAAATTCAAGCTTGAATTCGAACGACATGATATCGACATTGAAGAGGACAACGATTTTATTCATCCCCGGCTAATGTTTGCCTGACGTACGTAAGGCCCGGTATTTTTATCGCCTGCGACGGTCAATCGGCAAATGCATTACAAGGTAAGTTGCCTATATTTTTGAGTCCAAGATTCAATGTCCACACATTCGTGGTCCTGAAATATTTTCAAGAAATACCGGCCAAACTAGGTCAGTTTTCTGGCACACCAGTATTATATAATGAAGCTTATTGTTGGATTCATTCAGCGAGCGACAACAATGGGATAACAGGCCTACGCAACTCCCATCCGCGTGTAATAGCCGCTTTAAGAAGTTTTGTTCGAACTAGTATATCTCTAAGGATCTGTCCCTTTTGTATGGTACGATATGAGGATCATTGAATATTTCGCTAAGCAAAAATCCTGTGGTTTTGGAAGGACATAGGTCATATGTCAGGTTGCAATCCGCGTGAAATTTGTAGAGTTTGACACCTGTTTTTTCGCCAGGTTTTTTTCTCTCTCGGCTCGTTTGTATTACCAGATATGTTTTAAGCTCTCTAAATGTTAGCTCTGGAGGAACAAATATTCCGTGAACATGTTAGCCACATGTTAGCCGAGCCCGCCTGTTGAATTAACTGTCACAGGTTATACTGTTAATTTGTTATCACGCAAACTAAACGAAATTAAGTTACAGCTCTTCAAGATGTATTTACTGTCACTTTTTCGTTTATATTTACCGCAGACTGTTGAACAAGCAGCTTCGCCAGCTACCAAGAAAATGAAGTCTGAGTGAAAATGGAAGCTATTATTATATCAGTGTCAATAAACAACGCTTTTGTGAACAGAATATTTGTTGTCTACCTTCGCTGTGTCATTTTACTCGCGGAACAAACATCACACGGTGCCTATCTCGAAATTAAATTCGCAGTAACTTTGGACGAAGACAATTTTCTTCCATACATTTCTGTTTTTATTCCACAATCCCATAACCTATTATGAAGCAAACATAAATTTAATTCAATGAAGCTGCATTGTGATGTTGTGAGTAGCTCCTTTCATCGCAGCGCCTCGTCGACCGGCATATTGAATTATACACTGTTGCTACCAAATAACGTCACGTGAACGAAAACCTGTGCAACGATTGGTTTATGGTTTGTTTTGATCGAGGTTATCAAAAATGATAACGATCCCGGACTGGTGATCGCCGCCTGTGTATCTGGTATTCATCGAAAGCGTAACCATGGTTCCACGAGGTCCACTCGTCCAATCACGGTGCACGAAAGAACAGCCATATGCAAGAGCCAATTAGAACCTATAATAAAAAACCCTGATAACACGTGGGGGGCAGAACAAGCTAACGGTCGCTGATGACTATACCGGGGTTTAGTTTCGTCTGCAACGCTGGCTAGGTGTGACACGGCGTCGTTCAAATCAAACGAGAATAGTTGTGGAGAAGTAGGCGCGTAACAACCTGGTAATTAGGATGGCAAACGTGAGCACAGCGCCTAATGATACACTTCCTCCACCCGGTTGCTCTGTCTACCCCACTGCAGACAAAATTGGTAAAACCTTTGCTTACTGTGTTATCATTATTGTATCGATCACTGGCAACTTTCTCATTGGAGCGATTGTAGTCAGCATAAAATCTATGAGAAGAACGATCAACTACCTTATCTTAAACATGGCCATGTCCGACCTCATTCTTCCAGTTTTTGCCTTTCCGCGCCTTCTTACAGAGTTGTATGTTGGTTACTGGCTCATTGATGGCGACTTTGGCTTGGCATTGTGTAAACTGGCCTACTTTATGCAAGACGTCTCCACTGCTGTTTCTATCCAGAGCCTTGTCTTGATAGCAGTGGATCGATTTGGAGCTGTGGTTTTCCCTTTTCGACCCCCAGTTGTCAGCGCCAGCCTTTGTCCATTCTTCATTCTAGCGACGTGGATCGTGGCTATGGCCATTCACATCCCGTACTTTTTCATCCGCAAGCTTCAGGGATCCGGAGAAAACCTTGCCTGTCAGCTGCTGTGGAAGGAAGCCTTTGGAGATTCTTCTTCATTGGAAAGCTACTACTTAGCACTGTTCCTCGTTTTAGCTCTTATCCCTTTCGCGTTGATGACTGTACTTTATTCTATCATCATTGTGAAGCTGAGGGCTCAAAAGATACCAGGTGGAGAATCGGTGAGCTCTAAGGAACAAGAAAAACGAATGAAGAGAGACAGGAGCGTGCTTAACATGGTTCTGGCTATTGTTTTGGGATTTGCATTATGCTGGGCACCCTTGAATATTTTGGCGTTTTTGAAGTTCTTTGTATGGGAGGAAAACCCTAAACTAAGCTGTGGGTTTCAGCACTTCAGGTTTTTTGCTTCTTTTATGGCTTATGCAAGTTGCGCCATAAACCCCTGTATCTGTTTTATATTCAGTGGCAATTACCGTGAAGGCCTCAAGACCCTTACCAAACCAGCTGTATTTTTAAACTGATTTTAAACTGTTTTGAACGTATTTTGACGATTTAAACAGTATTTTGAGGCCACTATAGGGTATTTTTGTTGTATTTTATAAGAAATTCAAAATTTTGCTTTGTGTTTGTGTCTTTTTGTAATGTATTTCAAGTAGAGTTAAAACATATATCATGACATTTAAATAATTTTCCCTCTATTTTAGATGTAGTTCGAGCTTAAAACAGGGTTGAAATAGGGGATTTAAAATGTATTTAACAGGGTGGGCACAAACATTTTGTTCAAACAGTTTTAAAATACTAGTTGAACACTGTTTTGAATGCTATGTTGGCAATGGCTGTAGGTTTAAAAAGTATTTTACAAATTATCAGTGTAAAAATAGTCTTTAAATAGGATATTTAAAATGTATTTGATATGTCAAGAACATAAAATATGTTTTAAATAGGAAATTTAAAACCTACTTCAGATAGCAAATTCATATCAAGTTTTAAAATACAACCAAAGCAGTCTGTTTTAAACATATTTTAAGTTTCAGTCAGGCAAGTATACTATTTCAGGCAAGTGTACTATTTAAGTATACTATTTAAGTATTAACAGGGTGGGCACAAACATTTTGTTCAAACAGTTTTAAAATAAGTATACTAGTATACTATTTCAGGTATACTATTTCAGGCAAGTGTACTATTTAAGTATACTATTTAAGGTATCAGTGTACCCCAAATTTGATCATTTTTCGACAAAAATGTTTTCCGTTTTTTCAGATAGATCTTATTGGAATCTTTCATTTAAAAAAAAAACTCTATGAAAAAAGATTGATTCTAAGCAAAGTTATTAACGAAAAAAGTTTCTTACCATTAATTATCTCTAATTGAAAGCTGTCAACACGTTGTCAAGAGAGTAAATTTGCATTAAAAGATCAGGTGACAGACGCGCTGTTGCGGGAATATTTCACACGCTTGTGTTTGGTCGTCGTGCTGCTTCGAGTGTCTTCTAATTCGTAGACTTCAAATTAAAAAGCTTATATCTATCCCACGTCGTCAAGGAAAAAACGCAAAAGTCCTTGTCCTTTTGCTAGTGTGAAGAAACCTTCAAAGAGGAAAAAGGGTTCGAATCATTCGATAAGGATCGGGCTGATGTGTTAGCGGCTAGCGATCGAAGTCCTTCTTTGAGCAGGAGAAATTGATTGCTCTAGACGAGGAAGAGCAAAATCGATGGAAGGACGAGACCGTTAGTGCTAGCCGGGCGAAAATCGAAGGAAAAGGCAAAGATGAATCAGCAGAACCTGACTCACAAGAGTCGTTGCAAAAGTTGACTGGTCGAACAATTGATCGGAATCCTCCAGGTTTCCTTTCCCTTGTTTAGGCGAAGGCTTTTTCCCTGTCTTCGGCATCTCTCAAGCTGTTTCGTTAGAAGGAATGTGAATCCACATTACCTAGGGCTTTTAAAAAGTAGAAAACGAAAAAGTGAACGAAAATTATTCAGTCCTCACTAACCTTGTTGCGCGAGCGGCGGAAATCAGATCGTGCAAAGGATATTTCCCGCCAGGAACCCGCTTTGTAATTTATATGAGCTCTATTGTTAAAGTAA
Source organism: Platygyra sinensis (assembly GCA_019787425.1). Taxonomy (NCBI): domain Eukaryota; kingdom Metazoa; phylum Cnidaria; class Anthozoa; order Scleractinia; family Merulinidae; genus Platygyra; species Platygyra sinensis. The sequence goes on along the minus strand of JAHPZR010024112.1, from coordinate 2,440 downwards.
AATAATCCTTCACTTGATCCATCAACAGGCCATTAATTTCTCAACATGTTATGTAATTATCTCATTACACCGGAAGAACGCCCTAAACTAGATTTTCCTTCATATCTCGAAACGAAAATTTCAGCGAGTGAAGCGCACATTTTGAGTTCGTTTAGGGCGAATTTTCAACGTTTTGCGCTGAAATTTTGAGACCACGTTGCCCGATAATCAGGCAAAAAAACGGTGCCGGGGAATTTTTAGTTTTTGCTTCTATCAAAAGTTATGACTATTTTAGTGAAGAGGATGCATGTTTTTTCAACTCTCAAAGTTTAACTGCGTGTCAGAAACAAACCAGACAAGTAATCAAAATTTCCCGACACCGTTTTTTAGAGAAAGGTGTCAAGAAGACATAGCAATATTGATCGCGTTCTCCTGCTCAAATCCGACCGGAAACGAACATGATTAGTGAACCTCGGTACTTCGAAAAATAGCGCGCTATATCTAAGAAACCTTAAATTTTTTTTCGTTAGTGAATAAACCGTCGTAATCTACAATTTTTAAGCTTTCAGAAAATATATACTTAAGTAGGGTTTGCGTCAACCGTCCGACCGTGAAGCAGCGCCGAAGAATGATGGTCATTTGGGGTACACTGATACCTTAAGTATTTAACAGGGTGGCACAAACATTTTGTTCAAACAGTTTTAAAATACTAGTTGAACACTGTTTTGAATGCTATGTTGGCAATGGCTGTAGGTTTAAAAAGTATTTTACAAATTATCAGTGTAAAAATAGTCTTTAAATAGGATATTTAAAATGTATTTGATATGTCAAGAACATAAAATATGTTTTTTAAATAGGAAATTTAAAACCTACTTCAGATAGCAAATTCATATCAAGTTTTAAAATACAACCAAAGCAGTCTGTTTTAAACATATTTTAAGTTTCAGTCAGGCAAGTATACTATTTAAAAAGTAGTTTTAATTAATGATAGAGATGCCTAGCTTAAAACGGTAGCCGGTCGTTTCGCCTACTGTTAGTTCGCCTACGTCCAATATGTCAGTTCGCCTACGTCTAGAGTCGATTCACCTACGTCCAATATGTCATCTCGCCTACGTCTTAAACTCTGTAATATGACAAACATTGATTCACATTACACTTGGTTTGGTGAATCAACAACAGTTGTCGGAGTTCAGTCGTTTTTAACTTTCTTCCAAAATCCCAAAACATACTCAAACCAAAAGACGTTTCCTAGGCATTGTGAAACATAATATTATCGACCTCGAACACTTGAATTCCCCATTTTGTTGAACCGGTCAGTATAAAACACGGACTGCGGACTACGGACTACGGACTACGGACTCGGGTATAAAACGCGGACTAAGCATTGCGGACTGGGTATAAAACGAGGACCGGGCATTACGGACTCGGTATAAAACACGAAGAAAGGTTCTACATTGAATAAATTTTCGCACGAAAGTTTTCATAAATGGAAGCTATCTGTATAAATTGGAGCGATTGCAGAATACCCGGCCCAGTCATTTACATGTGTCGGTGTGCTTTGAAGAACGAGGTATATAACAATAGCTGCTATTCTTATTCAATGAGATGCAAATGCTGGGCCGGGTATTTATAGAAGTCTCATTTCCCGAAAGTGCCCGCTCATACAGGTTTAACCATACTCGATTGCCGAAAAAGGAATAGAAGACACTGAAAGTCACAAATTGACGAGCTGTATGAATTTTCGAATGATTCAAACCATGATTAAATGTTTTGAAAGATCAACAGTCGAGTGAATTGAGAAGAATTCGAACGATATGTCCCGCTGTTCATTTGCACGATCATGTATTAAATAAATACACATTTATTTATTTTATATAAATACGGCCACGGCGAAATGAGGAACAAAAAGTTGACAAATAGAAGAAACGACATTACACAAAGATGGCAGTTCTGCACGCTTAATATCGCGTTGGAGAAGGAAGGGAAAAAAAAGAAAAAAGTAGTTCTTACAACACGGGGTATTCGTATTTGGTCACCCACCCATGTACTATCCCCGCCGAACAGGGCTTAACTTTGTTGAGCAGACGAAACATGTTGCTGTCCTTGTGGCAGTGACTCACCCTAGATGGCCGGCACTGGAGGGTAAGGGCTGCGATATATAGTTTCATACATTTTATTCTTTTCTTGCAAAGTTTCGATTTCCGGTAAGACAGTATATGAGGAGATGTAACGCTGTTGAAAACATTCACATTCACAAAGTTATCGGTGCGTGAGACCGAATTATCTTCTTCCGAGAGACCGAGGCAATTATTTCGAAAGTGCCGCCTGTCCGATCACCAAAGCAAGTAATAGTTCTCAATTTCATATTTTTGTTCTCTGCTTTCCCAACCATGCAGTATCAGATTTTTCTCTTTTTGATACCTTTTCTCATCTTAGAAATTTAAAAAAATGCGTTCACCGT
>JAHPZR010024111.1:0-14528 GCA_019787425.1 Platygyra sinensis | reverse complement strand
CAAATGCTTTTTAACTCATTCATTGCGAAGCAATGGATGAGTTTTTGCAGAGAGGGGAAAACGGCGTTAGCAGAAATCTGCGTAGACGGATGTGACGTCTTTAGCAACAAATTGGTTGGATTTGCGCAACCGCTGACCTAGTAGTCAACTTGCCACGAATAGCAAACATGACAAGCCTAATTAATGCACTTTCTGAATGATTGCAAAACACCACGAGAGAATTTGTGTAATAAATGTAGGCAATCCAAAGTTTAACACAGTCATCTGGCAGCTGGAACAAGCAAGGACATTTTTGCTGTTTTCAGGATTTGAGCAGGTTTAATTTTCATGTACATGTATACCAATGTTTTTTCACAACTCCCCATGCAAAATGTTTTATTGTAGTAAAGGTGCACTGATTGCATAGTTATGTATGTGTATATATAAGTATAGTTGCTTTTTATACTGGTATGTTTTGTTATTTTCAATTGTTGAACAGAAAATGGAACATAGCTTCTTATTAAGCAAGTAGTTTGATACCCTGTGAGTCTCCTTCGATCTTCTTAGACAAATTAGTCAAATCGGGATTTGCCTAGGAAGATCGAAGGAGACTCTGCTCGCAGGGTATTAGTTTCATGGATATGCTTGAAAAAGTTTGAAGGGACAATTCGAATCACCCCAGCTAGTCACATAAACTTTCAGGCTTTTACAATATAATTTGAATAAAGATTCATAGTTCTGTCTGCTTTTATTTCAGGAAGGCAACTTTTTGATTCTTCCATCTTCTATAAAACTAGATGAGGCCAAGTTGTTGATTGATGAAGCTCTTGGCATTTTACCATCAAATCAAACAAGTCATGCTACCAGTACTTCTTCAAATACAAGTCAATCTAGCAGTGTTCTCAAGCTTAATACTCAGAAAGGTAAGATGTTATTTAGTATCAGCAATTTACTGGTATTTAATACACAGTCACAATCCTCTAATTAGAGATATTTCTCCCATGTAGTGACAATTCTTATTACGAGTGAACACTTGTTCATGGTTCAGGCCACTCAAGATTGTTTAAAAGAAGACAATTTGTAACCTCTATACATGTACATGCACCGTGCACTGTAGATTGTACATGTACACAAGAGTTGGGTATTGCATGTGGAGCAGTCACTGCAGTTGAGCCACCCCAAGAAGAGTGCAACCACCCCCTGCAGAGATACTACTAAATATAGGCACTCCATACTCCCCAGTTTTAGCTGGGGCATATTCAATCACATGATACATGTACATTTAGACCAATCTCACACTTGTAAGTAAAAATACTTGCTTGATGGCTTAATCTAATCACTGATATTTTATTGATAATTTAGACTCTAGTTTGTTTGATCAAGATGTGAAGGCAGATCTTACCTTGCTCTCTTACATGAAAGAAATGGGTATGTTCACCATTATTCACCATTAATTTACAATTATATTTATTTGATTTCTCTCTTTAGTTGTAGCACCTTCAAAAATCAAGGTTACTGTTTTAGGGTTTTTAGTCCTGTGCATGGGGCAATGTTTTATGCAACTTGTCTCAAAGTGATTTCTGAGACAAGACTAGCCTGCGTAGCAAGCGTTCCGGTGCATTTTTAGAGAAAGGAAAACCCAGAAATCCACCGAGATCGACGAGGGAACGAGTTTTGGCCACGCGAAAAATGGGGAGAGCTCAAAAAATGAAGTTAGGGGGAAGGAGAAAGGAGAAGGGGAATGCATTCCCCTCCCCCTCGCTTCATTTTTGCGCTCTCCCCATTTTTTGCGTGGCCAAAACTTGTTCGCTCGCCGATCTCGATGGATTTCTGGGTTTTCCTTTCCCTAAAAATGCACAGGAACGCTTGCTACGCAGGCTAAGACAAGACCTGGAAGAAGCTTGAAAGGTGTTCAATGTAACAGGGGAGTTACTGTTTTGCTTGTAGGTTATGATATTGTGGTCGCAGAGATTGCTTTGATTGCAACTAAAAACAAAGGGATTCAGCCAGCTATTGATTGGTAAGAGCTAATTAATGCACTACAGATTCTTCTGGCGAATACCAATTTTTGAAAGATTAACACTTATTTAATATGTAGGACAAAAATTATAATGGTAATTGATTCAATAGATACCAGTACATTGCTAGAGTGATGAAATTTTCAGAAAAGGAACCATTATCAAACTGCTTTTACTGAGATACTCAGTGGCTTATTGGTACTTTGTGTGCAATTGACCCACACAGCTGGCACATGTTCTACTGCTACTCCAGTCCTCATGGATGAGAGGGTACTCCACCATGCCACAGGGTTATTCTGACCCAGCAATATGCACTTTAATATACCCTTGGGTGGAGAGAATTAAGAACTGTCAGTAATAGTTAAGTGTCCTACCAAAGAAACATATACCTGCCAACGTTTTCTGAGTTATAGACATGAGATTTTTATACTGGGAGTGCCAGGTTTTTCCAAAAACAACATGAACATATCCAAAGATTGCCGAAGACGTTCAAAAACTTCCGAAGGTGTCAGAGGTCATCCAAAGATAGCAAAAGGAGAAAGAGCCCTGAAATTTTGCAGTCCCAATCTCAGGATATGTATTGCTAAACACAAGCAAAGCTCCCAGTGCTTTGTATTTGAATGTCGACCAGTTAGCTCAGTTGGTAGAGCACCAGACTGTTGTGTGGGAGGTCGCAGGTTCAAACTCCGGCTGGACCAACACTCAGGGTCTTAAAATAATTGAGGAGAACGTGCTGCCTTTGTAATCACACCTGCAAATGGTTAGACATTCAAGTCTTCTCGGACAAGGACTATAAACCGTAGGCCTTGTCTTCCGTACCTTCAGTGTTACCCGGCTAGCAGAGGACATTAAAGAACCCACACACTTCTTGTAAAGAGTAGGGCATGGAATTCCCAGTGTTGTGGTCTGGCCTTGGTTCAGTGTTCTGTATTTCATGGGTTGGTGCTTTAATAAGGACTGTACACTATATAGCCTATTTGTGCCTTTCTCCCTTGGACTGATCTGTCCAGAAAATGATTAAAGTTAAAGAGGGAAGTATCGTCATTTACACATATTTTCATTTGTTACATCAGTTTTACATATTTTCAGAAATTGTGTCAAGCAAAGCTGCAGGGACTTACATTTTTCAATCACACATGAGAATTTGTCCCATACAGTGTAAGCGTGAACTGGCTTGAAATCAAAGTTTTTAGTCCACTGGGGTGAGACTCACACCTAAGGCGTGAGAGTTGGCAGGTATAGAAACATTGCAAATTTATGAACCTGGCTGTGCATTCAGATGTACATGTAGAGTTCTCAATCCAGAGGACATTGTGGTCTTGGCTATTACCTTGCTATTAAACCCACAAATTATCATGTTTACTTGTATGTACAGTACAACGTATATACAAAGCATCTGATCTCTATTGCTATATTGCCAAAGTACTTGTTAATTATTCACTTGAAATAGCCAAGTTGACATGTACATCTTATGACTTTCCCTCCACTAGGATAAACCAGAATCCCAACAAAGCAACCTCGATAAAGTTGCAGCAGTCAGGAACTTCAGATGTACTGCATGGTGATGCACATGATATCAGTCAGCATTCCCTTGCAAGTAGCTCTTCACCTGCTGTAAGTCAGGCACACATGTCTAGATGTATGTTAAACCATCTGACCCAACAATGATAGTTTAATTTTGTACAAAGACATGAACATTGTTTATGAATGAATATCAATTGCAATGCAAATTGATTTTGTCATGGACAACAAATTTGTGAGTGAATAAAGTGAAAACACTTACCGTAGTTTGCCATTTCATTCTGAGGGAAGATTTGTGCATGCAATAATGTCAATTGTACAGCTAAGTATTAACTTAAACAGATGTGTAACCTTCTCTGTAATCAAGTACTGTACAGTTGTTACAATGCAGAGTGATTCAAGCATTTAATTATTAATTTATTTTTTTTGTAGCCTGCACCAGTGCAATCCAGATTCCAAAAAACACTAGACGAGAGGCACAAGTTTCAGGAAAGACTCAGACTGGAGGCAATTGAGGAGGCAAGGTATGATAACAACTCATTTGCATGTGACTAGTGTCTGCTTCACTTTTACCTGTATCCCTAGATACATGTAGGTTTAACTGAAGTCAACGAAAAATTGAATGATCCCGGCATTCCTCTTCTAACCTAGTTTGGTGGAAGTGTATTCTGTATCTTTCCCGTTGTTGTGCTTTTTAACTCTGCATTAATTTTTCTCATAATTTGCACAGCATGTTGGGAAATGATCCATGCTGTTTAAGCCATGGAGGGAGGCCATGGCTGCTAACAGTAAACAAGAGCGGTACTGGTAAGGCTGACTACCAGTTTTTGACTACTACCAAGTTGATTTGAACCCTGCCATAACTGAATTCAGTCATGTTATAGAGCTATTTTCTTGAATAATTATACAATCATGATATCCAGGCCTTGTGGATGTCTCACAAAGTCATGCATCATTCTCTCATGTTGACCACAGGAAGAATCAAGTGAGAAAATAACAAAGCAGAATAATGACTTCTTGAAACGTACTGTTAGTAATATTTGTAAAACTTCAGTCACTGATAGCCATCAGGATTATTGGGGTGCTAATGAAGCTGTACCTATTTAATTGCAGGCTGGAAAAGCAAAGGAAAAAACTTCACAAGGAAAATTTGTTGAAAGATATGAAAGATGAAAAAGACGAAAAATTAGAAAAGGTATGATCCAGACTTAAGTTCAACCCCATCCTTCCAATGTACATACATGTATGAATGCCTAGCACACTATCAATGTACTGTTGAATATTTACTCAAGCAAGAATAAAATGTCTCATATTAATTATGTTTACTGGTATTTTAGAAAATTGAAGAGAGGTGATTCCCTGAAGTAAATGTATGAGCAAACTAATGCTCTCTTAATTTACTACCAGGCCAAACATGCAAAACTTACAGAGAACACAGATGAAGCATCAAACAAGGACAAAACTGGTCAGCAGAGTAGTAATAGTGACTTGCCATTGGTGGAATTGAGAATAAGAATGCCCAATGGTCAGGTATGACACATGTCAATAACCTACCTTGCAGAGGTTCATTGGTGAACATTTATAATATGTGACATGAGTCTTGAAGGAGAGACCAACAAAAGGTTGATGTACTGTTGATGGAAAACTACATACATGTATGTAATCTTGGGTCTACTTGCGACTCCGTTTGGCCAGGCCTTGTTTGCACTTTTGTTGACTTGACTTGACTTGCACTCACTTTGGTCAAGATGAAATTTAGACACAAGTCAATGCACATTTTTCAACGTTTGGCCACCCAACCCAAGACAATACAAGTTGAGCGACATCCATTAACCTACCGTAAACTTCCAGGGCTTGAGATTAAAATCTTATACCTAATACATTGTACTTAGAGGGTCTGGTTTTTCTTCTCTTAAAGCAAGACCCAGATATCAACTGACAATATACAAACTGTCCCTAGTCAACACTGTCATCTGGGTCTAATTGGCTGACAAATTTTTGTTTCCCTTTTTACGTTTGTTTTTCAGGTCTTGTTGCTTAGTCTTCTTAACAACACAACAATTCAAACTTTATATGAGTGAGTAACTGGCACCTTTAATCAGCTTATGTCATTATGACATGAAAACTATTTTTGACAAATGTACAGCTGTGAAATTGTCCCCCCATTTTTATTATAAACAATACCTGCAACCTACAGGAAGTTCAAAGCAGTTGTTCAAGCAGGGCTGTCAGAAAGTCTTGAGTCACTTGTACCATTGTTCTCCACACCCATAGTAAACTTCTTACTTTGTGGGTAAATTCTGTCAACAATAGGCAATTTCACCTGTAGCATCAAAGGAAAATCAAGCATACTCAGCCGTAACAGGTGTTATAGGTTACCGCCCTAATGACAGTCCTGTCAAGGGTGTTTTTTCTTTCCTCTTACTCATTATTTACATGCATGTTCCGGAAGTAGGGGCCTTTATCACCTAGTATGACCCTAAGGTGGGCATTTGAACACTATTTTTGGCCCGCAGTGGAAGAATTTCACCAACCCAAATTCAAAATGCCTACTGCCTAGGGGGAGGGGGTGCCGTGCAGCTGGAGAAGGGGTCATGTTTCGAATCCACTGAGACATCATTATGAAAATTCACCACTGAAGGAGAGAGACATAAAAATCAATATTTGATTTACTAACTTTAAATGGATTTTTGTTTGTTTATTGTTTGTTTCGTTATTTATTATTTTGTTTGTCTTAGGGAAGTAAAAACTCATTTGCCATCAAATGACAGCCTAAGCCAAGATGATTTTGTCCTCATGACCTTGTTTCCTCAAAGAAGAATCTCTGAGATGGAAAGTACCTTAGAATCAGCAGGTAAAACAGTAGGTTACTGACATTATGTTCACCTGGGTTTAGAGTTTTTCCTCCGCACATATTTTGCATTTAAGCTTAGCTGGTTACTTGAAACTTCATAATTACTACCAGGGAAGATGATTATGATACCTTTATACTTTTAACAGTCTTTTTCATTCTTATCTTTCACTCCTTTTATTTCGTCACGTACCATTCTTTTCTCAATAATGACAAAATTTGGCTAACGCTTAAGAGCGACTCTCCCTAACCACCGGGTGAGCGGTGATTTGACAAATGCAAAATTTGCAATTCTTTTACTCTATAGAGAACGAAAATATTTCGCAGTAAAAATGCTCAATATATTATACAGAGCGAATATTTCGCAGTTATTAAAAATTCATTAACAGCGAAGTTCTCGTTCTGTATAATTATTAAGGGCTAATATTTCGCAATTAATAAAATTTCATCAACGGCGAAGTACTCACTCTCTATGATAGTATGGAGCAAATATTTCGCAGTTAATAAAAATTCATTAACGGCGAAGTACTCGTTCTCTAAATTATTGTAGGGTAAATATTTCGCAGTTAATAAAATTTCATCAACGGCGAAGTACTCACTCTCTATAATAGTATGGAGCAAATATTTCGCAGTTATTAAAATTTCATTAACGGCGAAGTACTCGTTCTCTATAATATTTTGGGTTAAATATTTCGCAGTTAATAAAATTTTATCAACGGCGAAGTACTCACTCTCGATAATAGTATGGAGCAAATATTTCGCAGTTATTAAAATTTCATTAACGGCGAAGTACTCGTTCGCTAAAATATTGTAGGGTAAATATTTCGCAGTTAATAAAATTTCATCAACGGCGAAGTACCTTTTCTGTATAATAGTGTAGAGCGGATATTTCGCAGTTATTAAAATTTCATTAACGGCGAAGTACTCGTTCTCAATAATATTATAGGGTAAATATTTCGCAGTTAATAAAATTTTATCAACGGCGAAGTACTCACTCTCGATAATAGTTTGGAGCAAATATTTCGCAGTTATTAAAATTTCATTAACGGCGAGGTACTCGTTCGCTAAAATATTGTAGGGTAAATATTTCGCAGTTAATAAAATTTCATCAACGGCGAAGTACCTTTTCTGTATAATAGTGTAGAGCGGATATTTCGCAGTTATTAAAATTTCATTAACGGCGAAGTACTCGTTCTCTATAATATTGTAAGGTAAATATTTCGCAGTTAATAAAATTTTATCAACGGCGAAGTACTCACTCTCTATAATAATTTAGGGTTAATATTTCGCAGTTAATAAAATTTCATCAACGACGAAGTACCCGTTATGTATAATAGTGTAGAGCGGATATTTCGCAGTTAATAAAAATTCATCAACGGCGAAGTACTCGTTCTCTATAATAGTTTAGGGTAAATATTTCGCAGTTAATAAAATCTCATCAACGGCGAAGTACCCGTTCTGTATAATAGTGTAGAGCGGATATTTCGCAGTTAATAAAATTTCATCAACGGCGAAGTACTCGTTCTGTATAATGGTTTGGAGTGAATATTTCGCAGTTAATAAAATTTCATTAAATGCGAAGTACTCACTCTGTATTATAATGTAGAGCGAATATTTCGCAGTTAATCAACGGCGAAGTACTCACTCTCAGCATCCGCGGTACCCATTTATACACCTGGGTATAATTAGTAGTTACTGTGACCTGGGTGGCGAGAGGCACCGTGAGAGTTAAGTGTCTTGCCCAAGAACACAACACAGTGTTCCCGGCCAGGACTCGAACCCGCACTGGCCATGAGGCACCGCACATCCCTGAAGAAAAAAAAATCAACTGAATCTCGCGGTTACTACGTTTTCTCAAACGGAGATGTTGAACTTGATGCTTCTAATTCTAATTAGACTGCTAGCAGTCTGTTTTTCTCTCGAAATTTCAGCAGGGATTATGAGGAGACTATTTGGCCAAAAGGAGAATAGGACGAGACATGGGCGCGGTACGCACGTCTCGCCTTCTTCCCCACTCGGCCATACCACCCTGTCTCGCCTTCTTCTCTACACGGCCAACGTCATTTGCGTTCGCGATGACTCAACGCTCGTCCTAGTGACCCTTAAAGAAAAAACCGGCTGCCAGCAGACTAAATTGTAATCGAATACAAAGACCTACAAAACAGCTGTTAACATCTTTATTAAGCAAGCCGAACCATAACTAGTCTTTCAGTAGAGCTAAAACACTACAGTGAAATACATGCAGTAAAATACTTTTCTGGTGCTTCATTACAAGGTATATCCTTTGTTAATTTTTCTTCTAGTTTTCTGAGATGTTACCAAAATAAACATTAATGTTATGTAAACCAAAACTTGTCGTTTCAGGGTACTCGTCTGCTCAGTACTTTGCCTACGTTTGTTTAAACTATTTTAAATACCATTACAACGTATTGCTTTTGTTCGCAGTTAAGCTTTTATTGGTGCTAATCTGGCCCATCTCACTTCACTGGCCAAAACATCAATGTCCTTAGTTGTTTTTTAAACCTTGCGATTTCAGGTCCATTTTGTTAGTGTTCATCAGAACGGTTTGTCTGAATATATTGAGTTCAACTTGAACAATTAACATATCATCATCACATTCTGTCGGATAGACGGATTTGGCTACCTTGCCAGCTAATTCATGTCACTTAATGATTTCTTTGTGAGGTTACGATTGTGCAATCTGTCTCATGCCGCAGAGTGCATTGTAACCCCCGAAATGAATTATTAATTTAGCGTCTTATAGCCAAACTACATCCTTCAACTTTAGTGAATTCAATTTTCTACCTGGAGTATTTTAACGCTGGCATCTAAAGCCCTGATAAGCCCTACTGAGTTGCGACAAGGTTAGCTGAATCCTTGTATTGATTTTCCTTAATTTGATTTAATTTTCAGTTCTTTTGCACGAATGCCTACTTGATTATCCTCACGTCCTTGCTGTTTAGAGTTTTTATCCAGTCCACATCATCCGGAAATTGAACGAGATACCCCTTCACTTTATCGTAATCCATAACTGTCCCCTTTATCCAACCAAGATACTTAACCACTCCGTCAACATTCTCTTCGTAGTCTACCTCCACACGTGTTCCAATCATCCTTTCTCCTACAGGCAACTTCCGTTTTGATGATCGTTTGTCTAATTTCGCTCGCTTATCGGGAGGAGTTTGTTCCATTTGGGCTTCGTTTTCATGTAGCGAACTGTTTGTTCCTCGTAAACTTAGTCGAGAACGCTTCCTCTTTTTGCCTTTTTTCCCTTTCTCGTCTTGACTGCTATTCTCGTAACTTATATTTATATTTTGTTCACTTGCAACAATTTTGACGGCATGTAACCTGTCTTCCATGTAAATATTCTTCATGAGCACCGCAATGTTACTACATCCTTCACCAATTGACTGACGATTTAGCGACTCCACGGCATTGTTGGTATTGGGTGTCGCGTCCCACTCCATAGTATGATAGAGAGTGAGTACTTCGCCGTTAATGAAATTTTAATAACTGCGAAATATTTACTCCATACTATGATTGAGAGTGAGTACTTCGCCGTTAATGAAATTTTAATAACTGCGAAATATTTGCTCCACATTATTATAGAGAGTGAGTACTTCGCCGTTAACGAAACTTTATTAACTGCGAAATTTTTCTCGGTATATAATAAAAATTAAATTTTACTAATAAAATTATAATAATAATTAATTTTACTGATAAACTTATTAGCAAAATTTTATTGAAATTCTGTAGATAAAATTAACTACGAAATTTGTGATTATATATATTCCCGTCGTAAAGAAAAAGCCACCATTTTCTAATACGCGCGCGCTAATCACGCGTAAAATTATGCGCAGCAGGGATGCGCAATGCAATACTAGGACGTTCGCGCTAATTGTTTCTGCGCATACTTACTGCGCACGCAAATTTACATACCACGTCATGCACGAGCGCGCGCGCTAAGTCATAAAATAAACAAATGATAGGGCAGATGGCCATTGCTAGAGCTTTGTCTGGATTTAACGATCTTGGACGTTCGGTGACCCCAATCTTTCTTTCAATGGATCATTTTCTCTACTGTTTAGGGAAAAATCAAGAAAATCTATCGACTAGAAGTTTGAATTTTTGGCAAAATGCACCGTCGAATTCCGTTCTTATTAACATCTTCGTGCACCTGTGCGGCGGTTTCAAATGCCTCATAAAGGGTTAAATTTTTGAAAACGTTAGTAAGATTGGGAATTATTTGCGCAGCAGACCCACTTCTACAAAATGTGACTAAGATCCTTTGCCTCCGTTGACTCACCTTCGACATTTTTAACTATAAGCCCCTGTAGACCGTGCTCAATTATATGGAATAATTTTTCGAAATCAGTATAGTTTACCACACACTTTATCTCTGAAACGAAGACGGCGACCCCCAATTTTCGCACCATTTCTGACACAAGTAACATTATCTGCCTGCAGTAAAAAATTTAAAAAATTTTATTGACTGGAAAATTTTCGCGCGAACGTCCTTAATTGGTTGGCTTGGATGCAGACAGTTTTGCAGCAGTAGACGTTAATACAGAGGCTGTAAGGAGAGGGCAGTGTTTAATATATATCATATACTGTATTTCTATAATTGTATGATTTGTTAATTGTCTAGGTTTGGCCCCTCGTGCAGCACTTGTGGTACAGAGGACCGATCAGCAAGGTGTGCTTACCCAGGGGGAGGGGGCAGGTAAAGTTCTTTCCTTTGTTAGGTCGATGTTGGCCCACAGTTCAGCAGTTTTATAGGGTTCTTAGTTGAGGACGTGTTTAGCGAGCAAGAGACACTATCCCCTCGCCCTAACTTCAAGCTCAATCGATAGCTTGTTGTTAGCCTGCAGAACAGGCGTAATTTTTTGCGTATTTTAGGCGAACAGAGGCGAAAGCGAGGCGAGCGCGAAACGCGAGTAGCGCGCGAGGGAAGAAATTTTTTCGCGCTCCTCCCCTCTCGCGCGACTCCCATTTCGAGCTCGCCTCTGTTCGCCTAAAATACGCAAAATATTTCGCCTGTTCTGCTGGCTACCTCGTTGTAATCGTTAGGAGCTTTTGAGGGCTGGACAAACTGTGCGCAACGGTGGCCTCCACACTCACTTTGTGTAATACAACTGGAAATAGTGTTCACTAGAGCTGCCCCCGCTTTTGCCGGATAATTTGTTCATGGATGTGTATTGAATATAAACACTGTGCATACGACTTTTGAAACGTTAACGGAAGCATTTTATTGACTGAGTTCACATTCATGTAAGTAGTCAACATTTTTATCTGTAATCTTTGATAATATACAATCATACAGTATTGTATTAATATTCTGTGTGTAAGCTCGAAGCACAGGCAGCCCAAGCTCTCTTTATGAACTACGGGGAACATAATATGGCGTCGAATTATAAGGGTTTGTATGGGATTTTCTACAAGGTATCCATGAAGGTAGTTAAAAGTGAAAATATTCAATAAAAATGGCTTACCTTATTCCATACGTGTTTTTTTTTTGCTCCTGGTGTCGTTATTTTACCAATTTAACGTGATATTAGTTTTTTTTTTTTTTTTTTTTAATCCTGGTTTTTTCTTGATAATGAGAAAACCAGGATTCAAAAAAATCGCTTAAATCAAGTTAAATCGGTAAAATAACGTAAGGTAAGCCATTTTTATTGAATATGCTGCTAGAAGATGGCGAAGCTCGAAGGTGACGAAACGCGAACTCGAAGATGAAATACCTTTAAATGCTGCTGGTAAGAAGATGGCGAAGCTCGACGGTGACTAAACGCGAACTCGTAGATACAAGACCTTCAAATGCTGCTAGATGATTTTAGAAGAAATCTAGAAGATGGCGAAGCTCGAAGGTGACGACACACGAACTCGAAGATGCCAGAGCTTTAAATGCTGCTAGATGATGCAAGAAGATGACGAGGCGCGACGGTGACGAAACGCGAACTCGAAGATGAAAGACCTTCAAATGCTGCTCTAGTAGAGGTTTTACGATGCAAGATCTTCAAATGCTGTTAGATGCTGCTAGAAGATGACGAAGCTGGAAGGTGACGAAACGCGACCTCGTCGTTGCAGGTACCCGACACCACCGTGCGCGCTTGCTAAAATATTACCTGAGACCACCGTGCCCGCCTAGTTTCGTGAAATCGAGAATGCTTCGCCCACTGCAAATGTATTTCTTACTTTTTCAACAAATATTCTTTGTGCTTGTATGTATACACCCGGGGAATGCTAGGGTGCCTCCTTGGGTTTTGGCTTCTGGGCCAAAATCCTGCGGGGGCAGTTATTCGTCATCTCGTGCCTTAAATTTCGGACAGCCTAATCCCTAACCTGAACACAACGATCTTTTTTCGATATTTCCCCTGAGACCTAAGGAACTACCGTAAAGATTCGAGGGAGCGCCCGGGGTAGCCCAAGAGGGGGTACTTATTGGAGAAGAGACTTTTATTAGGGTCGAGGCGCTTACAGTCACACCTGTATATACCGGCCCTGTGTATAGCGGTCACTGAACAACTTCCCTAAAATCACCGCTTATATTTACTGTTGAGTTGACCTACATATAGCGGTCACCCGTATATAACAGACGCGGTCACCCTTTAGACTTCCTGAATCCGCACTTTCTTTTTCTTTTACCTGTATATGACGGTCACGGTCAATTGGGTTACGAACTTACGATTTAAACATACTGACAAGTTTTATTCTTCAGCTCGTTAAATAGCAGCCACTAAGGCGTGGGGTCTAACAAAAAAACAAATACTATCAGTATTAAACACATTTCATCGCGCCTACGTACGTCCGACACATCCTTGCAGCAGACAACATTAAAGAGCCGTCGCTTTCAAACTAGTTACTGTAACTGTATCAACACAACCGTACCACAATGTTTTTCACTTTAAGCATAATTCCCTGATTATAACACTGTACTGCACTGTTGACAGCCGCTGTTTTACACTGCATCAGGCTGCTATTTTAGAGACCAAGGCAGCGCTAGACATTCTATCAATTTCCGATGCAGCCGCTCACAGGAGAAATCGTCACCATCAAAAATGTATTCACACGGAACCTCCAGACCAAACCCACCTCCTCTGTTAATGACGTCATGCTCGTCGCGTTTGTGCTAGCGCTCGTGTTCAGCGTAGCCTGTTCCAGGCTCTCTGTCGGTGGAGGAATGAAAAAGCGGGCGGGCGATAAGTGGGGTCTGGTAGGGAAAAATGAGAGGTCTCCCGCGCTCTCCTTTTCTCTCCCGGATCCCGCTCGCCGCTGATCCCGCTTGTCGCCCGCTCGCTTTTTCGATCGTCCTCACTGACCGAGAGCCTGGAACAGGCTAAGCATAGCGTGACAAACAATTACATAATTACAGCCGGAAATATGATCTATTAAAGTATCCATGCAAATGTCCGTACTACTTGTCGCGTGGAATACAGAAAACTGGTTTAATTGTGCTTTCCGTCTTAAAACATGTAGGAACACTAGTTCCTTCCAACAACAAGATAAGCACGGGATTCTGCTCTGATTATTTCTGCAGGATTTACGTTAGTGTTTACCAATATCTGTAATCTGTCATTACGGATCATGTGTACTTAAGACATCTGTCGACTGAGTATCGGTCGATACTCTCGGCCGATATGTCGGCCAAGACTCGGTCGTAACCTGTTGGTAAGGTGACGGCTGCTATTTCAGCAAAGCATCAGTTAACAATACTCCGATACCACCGATAGTCGATCGATATATCACCGACAGTCGACCGATACACCAGCGACTGTCGATGTCGGCCGAGTGTCGATCGACATATCGACCGATAGTGTCGACCGACGGTCTATTAACTCGAACAACACTCGGCCGACATTGAACAATTATTGGATGAGGTTGAGCATGATATCATGCATGATTTATCAAAACCGAGATCTGTGTCATCTGCCGAAGCCGAAGGCTGAGGCAGATAACACAGACACGAGGTTTTGATAATTCATGATATCATAATAATAAATAATAATAATAATTAGTAGAATTCTACTTGTACACTAATGCAAATGCTGTAATCTGATTGGCTGAGCCATTGCACACTATCAGCCATTAGTGTGCAGTGGCTGGAACTAGTCTACGAAATGGCGACGTTTTTTCGTTTTGCCAAAGGTTTTGGAGGAAAA
>JAHPZR010024110.1:50000-59542 GCA_019787425.1 Platygyra sinensis | reverse complement strand
TTATTTTCTCACTTGATTCTTCCTGAGGTCAACATGAGAGAACGATGCATGACTTTGTGAGACATCCACAAGGCCTGGATATCATGATTGTAAAATTATTCAAAAGAATAGCTCTATAACATGACTGAATTCAGTTATGGCAGGGTTGAAATCAACTTGGTAGTAGTCAAAAACTGGTAGTCAGCCTTACCAGTACCGCTCTTGTTTACTGTTAGCAGCCATGGCCTCCCTTGATGGCTTAAACAGCATTGATCATTTCCCAACATGTTGGGCAAATTGTGAGAAAATTAATGCAGAGTTAAAAAGCACAACAACGGGAAAGATACAGAATACACTACCAAACTAGGTTAGAAGAGGAATGGATTATTCAATTTTTTGTTCTTAAACCTACATGTATCTGGGGATACAGGTATAAGTGAAACAGAGACCAGTCACATGCAAATGAGTTGTTATCATACCTTGCCTCCTCAATCGCCTCCAGTCTGAGTCTTTCCTGAAACTTGTGCCTCTCGTCTAGTGTTTTTTGGAATCGGGATTGCACTGGTGCAGGCTACAAAAAATAAGTTAATAATTAAATGCTTGAATCACTCTGCATTCTAACAACAGTACTTGATTACAGAGAAGGTTACACATTTGTTTAAGTTAATACTTAGCTGTACAATTGACATTATTGCATGCACAAATCTTCCCTCAGAATGAAATGACAAACTACGATAAGTGTTTTCATTTTATTCACTCACAAATTTGTTGTCCATGACAAAATCAATTTGCATTGTAATTGATATTCATTCATAAACAATGTTCATGTCTTCGTACAAAATTAAACTATCATTGTTGGGTCAGGTGGTTTAACATACATCTAGCTATGTGTGCCTGACTTACAGCAGGTGAAGAGCTACTTGCAAGGGAATGCTGACTGATATCATGTGCATCACCATGCAGTACATCTGAAGTTCCTGACTGCTGCACCTTTATCGAGGTTGCTTTGTTGGGATTCTGGTTTATCCTAGTGGAGGGAAAGTCATAAGATGTACAAGTCAACTTGGCTATTTCAAGTGAATAATTAACATGTACTTTGGCAATATAGCAATAGAGATCAGATGCTTTCTATATAAGTTGTACTGTACATACATGTAAACATGATAATTTGTGGGTTTAATAGCATGGTAATAGCCAAGACCACAATGTCCTCTGGATTGAGAACTCTACATCTGAATGCACAGCCAGGTTCATAAATTTGCAATGTTTCTATACCTGCCAACTCTCACGCCTTAGGTGTGAGTCTCACCCCAGTGGACTAAAAACTTTGATTTCAAGCCAGTTCACGTTTACACTGTATGGGACAAATTCTCATGTGTGATTGAAAAAGTCCCTGCAGCTTTGCTTGACACAATTTCTGAAAATATGTAAAACTGATGTAACAAATGAAAATATGTGTAAACGACGATACTTTAATCACTTTCTGGACAGATCAGTCCAAGGGAGAAAGGCACAAATAGGCTATACAGTGTACAGCCCTTATTAAAGCACCAACCCATGAAATACAAAACACTGAACCAAGGCCAGACCACAATACTGGGAATTGCATGCCCTACTCTTTACAAGAAGTGTGTGGGTTCTTTAACGTCCCCTGCTAGCGGTGTAACACTGAAGGTACAGGAGACGGGGCCTACGGTTTATAGTCCTTGTCTGAGAAGACTTGAACGTCTAACCATTTGCAGGTGTCATTACAAAGGCAGCACGTTCTCCTCAATTATTTTAAGACCCTGAGTGTTGGTCCAGCCAGGGTTTGAACCTGCGACCTCCCACACAACAGTCTGGTGCTCTACCAACTGAGCTAACCGGTCGACATTCAAATACAAAGCACTGGGAGCTCTGCTTGTGTTTAGCAATACATATCCTGAGATTGGGACTGCAAAATTTCAGGGCTCTTTCTCCTTTTGCTATCTTTGGATGACCTCTGACACCTTCGGAAGTTTTTGAACGTCTTTGGCAATCTTCGGATATGTTCATGTTGTTTTTGGAAAAACCTGGCACTCCCAGTATAAAAATCTCATGTCTATAACTCAGAAAATGTTGGCAGGTATATGTTTCTTTGGTAGGACACTTAACTATTACTGACAGTTCTTCTCTCCACCCAAGGGTATATTAAAGTGCATATTGCTGGGTCAGAATAACCCTGTGGCATGGTGGAGTACCCTCTCATCCATGAGGACTGGAGTAGCAGTAGAACATGTGCCAGCTGTGTGGGTCAATTGCACACAAAGTACCAATAAGCCACTGAGTATCTCAGTAAAAGCAGTTTGATAATGGTTCCTTTTCTGAAAATTTCATCACTCTAGCAATGTACCGGTATCTAGATTGAATCAATTACCATTATAATTTTTGTCCTACATGTGTTAATCTTTCAAAAATTGGTTATTCACCAGAAGAATCTGTAGTGCATTAATTAGCTCTTACCAATCAATAGCTGGCTGAATCCCTTTGTTTTTAGTTGCAATCAAAGCAATCTCTGCGACCACAATATCATAACCTACAAGCAAAACAGTAACTCCCCTGTTACATTGAACACCTTTCAAGCTTCTTCCAGGTCTTGTCTTAGCCTGCATAGCAAGCGTTCCTGTGCATTTTTAGGGAAAGGAAAACCCAGAAATCCATCGAGATCGGCGAGCGAACAAGTTTTGGCCACGCAAAAAATGGGGAGAGCGCAAAAATGAAGCGAGGGGGAGGGGAATGCATTCCCCTTCTCCTTTCTCCTTCCCCTCACTTCATTTTTTGAGCTCTCCCCATTTTTCGCGTGGACAAAACTCGTTCCCTCGTCGATCTCGGTGGATTTCTGGGTTTTCCTTTCTCTAAAAATGCACCGGAACGCTTGCTATGCAGGCTAGTCTTGTCTCAGAAATCACTTTGAGACAAGTTGCATAAAACATTGCCCCATGCACAGGACTAAAAACCCTAAAACAGTAACCTTGATTTTTGAAGGTGCTACAACTAAAGAGAGAAATCAAATAAATATAATTGTAAATTAATGGTGAATAATGGTGAACATACCCATTTCTTTCATGTAAGAGAGCAAGGTAAGATCTGCCTTCACATCTTGATCAAACAAACTAGAGTCTAAATTATCAATAAAATATCAGTGATTAGATTAAGCCATCAAGCAAGTATTTTTACTTACAAGTGTGAGATTGGTCTAAATGTACATGTATCATGTGATCGAATATGCCCCAGCTAAAACTGGGGAGTATGGAGTGCCTATATTTAGTAGTATCTCTGCAGGGGGTGGTTGCACTCTTCTTGGGGTGGCTTAACTGCAGTGACTGCCCCACATGCAATACCCAACTCTTATGTACAATCTACAGTGCACAGTGAACATGTATAGAGGTTACAAATTGTTTTCTTTTAAACAATCTTGAGTGGCTTGAACCATGAACAAGTGTTCACTCGTAATTAAAGGGGCTCAGTCACGTTTGAAAAGCTTAGCTAAACTTTTCGAATTCGTTGTTTGCAATCAGTGTCAATCTTCTCCATCCTTAACCATCCTTGTTCCTTTATGGTTTATTATTATCTCTTTGATGTTTTTCTATCTTTTTAAAGTGTTATTTTTAGGTTTCCTTCAATTTAACGGTTATTTTTTCGATGTTCAAAATAACTCAAGATGCTGTGACTCAGAGACCCTTTAAGAATTGTCACTAAATGGGAGAAATATCTCTAATTGGAGGATTGTGACTGTGTATTAAATACCAGTAAATTGCTGATATAAATAACATCTTACCTTTCTGGGTATTAAGCTTGAGAACACTGCTAGATTGACTTGTATTTGAAGAAGTACTGGTAGCATGACTTGATTGATTTGATGGTAAAATGCCAAGAGCTTCATCGATCAACAACTTGGCTCCATCTAGTTTTATAGAAGATGGAAGAATCAAAAAGTCACCTTCCTGAAATAAAAGCAGACAGAACTATGAATCTTTATTCAAATTATATTGTAAAAGCCTGAAAGTTTATGTGACTTGCTGGGGTGATTTGAATTGTCCCTTCAAACTTTTTCAAGCATATCCATGAAATTACTACCCTGCGAGCAGAGTCTCCTACGATCTTCCTAGACAAATGCCGATTTGACTAATTTGTCTAGGAAGATCGAAGGAGACTCGCAGGGTATCAAACTACTTGCTTAATAAGAAGCTACATGTATGTTCCATTTTTTGTTCAACAATTGAAAATAACAAAACATACCAGTATAAAAAAAACAACTATACTTATATATACACATACACAACTATGCAATCAGTGCACCTTTACTACAATAAAACATTTTGAATGGGGAGTTGTGACATTAGAAAAAAAAATTGGTATACATGTACATGAAAATTAAACCTGCTCAAATCCTGAAAACAGCAAAAATGTCCTTGCTTGTTCCAGCTGCCAGATGACTGTGTTAAACTTTGGATTGCCTACAAGTATTAATTAACAAGAAATAAAAAAACACTTGCTATAGATCTTTTTCTACATCGACAAAAAATAAAAGTGATGTCACTCTGAATCATCAGAAGGCTTATAAGTATTAACAATTGATTTACATTTGAATAATAAACAGCAAAATTGATAGCCAAAAGTTCACTCATTTAAATGCATCAAGGCATCACAGTGATAGGATAAATTATTATTATACTGTGATGTTTCTGAAAACCCAGTTTAGTTTTGCTATCATTTTCACACCACAGAAACCAGAGGTACATGTAAGTACCAGCAATGATGATCTATCAGTTTCATTATCTGGTCTCTAGTGGTAAATTTAGGGAACTATCCTTGTGTCCCTCATTGTTTAAAAGATATATATGGCCATCCCCCTTTTTTTGTTTTGACGTCCAATGTGTTTCCCGATATTGGGTCAGTTGGTCTGATTGAAAAATAGACCTTAGGTTAAAAAAAGGTCTCTGAATAGGAGACCTGGTACCTCTGCATCATTGCTGTTGAGTCTGGAAATAACAAGGCATGAACCCAGAATCAATATGGTATAAACGTTGGTTCAAAAGTTGCACAAAATACTGTAAAAAATGTTTTGTTCCTGTTTTTAACCGCGCAGCCGTAGGCAGGCATGGTTCATGGTTTGCCTTTGGTTTATTTTTTTTAGTTCTGTCAGTGACCAGACACAGACCTCTGTTCAGCCAAGTCCTGATCGGGACTTTGAATCATGCAACTTGCACTGTTCACTTTCGCTAGGTGACAAATAAGAGTGATCGTGAAATAAAATATAGTTTGTGTTGATGAAGTGATGTGGTGTCTACAGTAATCCATGAATCATCAAGGACTGCTTTAGAATGTGCACTGTGCTTCATCTCAGAACATATGTAAATATATATTTGTTTGAAAGGTCAATGAACCTTCCCGGGTATGTTTTTCCTTCAAGGTAAACAAAAATCTCCGATTACAAGTCATGCTAAACCCACGCTAAGAATGTAATCAGATATGCCTTTCAGCATATATATGCTGAAAGGCAGCGAGAGCCACATTTTGCATATTAATGAAATTTCGGTCATTATGTAACAGTAGATGACGGCGGTAACTATGTCATGTTTCTCCTGCTAAACGTTCGCATAAAGATTAAAAAATAATAAAAGCGTGGTTATAAGTTGTTACCATGCGCATGTTTTAGATTAAAATAATTTTTTTTTAATAAAATATAATAAATACTCTACTTACAGTGTTACTTACTTGCATTAACAATACAACACTTACGGATAATTACATACATTAACTACATTACTTACAGTATTTACAATCCTGGTTACTGAAAAAATTACAATGCTTTCCTTTAATTAACATCATTCTACAATAATACAAGTATGTACATGTAATAAAACACGGAAAGAAAATAGAATGAAATAAGAAAGAAAAAAAATATAACACACGAAGAGGTTTGTTAACAATGTTGTACTACATTAGGCTAGATTCTCAATTTTCCACTGCATTTTTATCTTATTTATTAACTGTAAATTATTAGGGTTTTTCTCATTAATTTTGCAACTATACGGGTACCTTTTTAATAGTAAGATAATTATTAAAGTGAAAAGTGGTTTAACTGTGTTCATTTTTTTTGTTTGGTTTGGTTGGATGACACTAAACAGAAAAAAAGAATGGCCTATGTGCAAAAAAATGGAAAATTCCTTCCTGCTGCTTTTGCAGACTTTCAAGAAAACTCCAACTTCACTGGACACCCTTGTTTTGGAACCTTCTGTGTGGACCTACTCCCCCCCCCCCCCTATATGGGGACATGCCACTGGTCTGGACAGAGTATGGTTTTTTGGCCTCGCTGTTCTGAAGAGGGTATACAATTTTACTGGCCTCTGTCTGAAACAGGTTCAGAACCTGTCCTAAACAGGGTATCTGAGGTATTACAAGCTGAAAGATGTTAACCAGCTATTATCCAGCTATTACAAGCCAAGGTCATCAATTACCATCAGATCATTTTCTGGACAAGAATGCTCTTGTTGTTGGTATCCTTAAATGAAATGTTTATAGCTTAATGCTTGATGATGGCCTTTTGCTTAGTTCAAGTGTAGAGATGCAATAATTCGATTTTAGAGGCATCAAATATGATGGATGGAGTCTCTATGTTGTCTCCTGTCCTAAACAAGGTCTTAAAATAGAAGGAAGAGTTTTTAAAATATTCTTGTCCTAAACATGGTTAGGATTTCAAATCCTTGGCAGCACCCCTATACCCAAACATGGATCAAGTATCCCCCCCCCCCCCCTGCCGGAACCACCCTTCCCCCTTATTTTGTGCACCTTGGCTCACAGATACAGTAGATGTCCTGACTAGATCACTGATTTAAGGTATAGGAAGGTATAGGAAAACTCATTGCGGATATTAAACGCTCAGCAATTCTTTTGAAATCAACTCTATTCATTATGCATGGGAACTAGACATGATTTTGACAGCTGCATTTGACATGCACAGAACAAAAGCTCAAATGCCAAGCTTGGGGTACCTCTGGTCATACTGTACATACATGAAGAACACAAGACATAACTGCCATGGGGTTTTAAGGAGAACGTTCTTTAATACAGGCCTTCTAACAATTGACGTTATAAACATCAAACGTTTTAATAAACTTACTTATTCGAATTTTTCTGTATTTGGGATTCACTGGATCTTTCACTATGTTGTTCACATAAACTTGTATCAAAGAAAGAGCATTTTTGGCTTCATCTGTATCGGAGACCGATCTTAGGGCCTCCTATAAAGTAAAAAAAAAAAACATAAAAGCTCTTATTAATAACTATAACATTCATCCACGCCCTGAGTTTACCTGACAATGTGAAGGAAGTAAACTTACCAAAGCAGCCTCCATTACTGAGCCCGCATTGAGTGCGCTGTCTAGTTTAGAGCATGCGTCGTAGCTCTTTTATGACAACAAGAAAGGAATTCGAAGAGATCGTCGTGGTGTGAGAACGCTCTGTGAAAATTTTGTTTTAGTGGCAGGCAAAAGCACTTCTTTAAAATGGTATGAATATCGTGCATCCTTGTGCCAGTATTTCTGTTTATCTGGCACAAGTTCATTCAGCCGCTGGTCGACAGATGGTATGGGAAACCGAAACTCGAAAGTGGCAAAGCAGATGGAAAACTAAATTCAGACGAAAAGGTGAGATTACTCTAGTCGACTCAAATACGTTTATATTGGCCTTGAAAAACTTTGATCTTTGCTGATGGGAGGATTATACCTCAACTCATCCTTCGAATTTACATTTGTTTCTCACTGACTTTTACCAGATGCTTACAAATCGTGCATGGATGCACCACACATACATGTACATGTTCTGACAAAAATATAATGAGCTAATTATTTCATCATACATTGTACGTGCTTAATTAATCTTGGCAGTGGAAGGCATTATTTATATTGGCTTTTTGAATCATCTTGAATGCTTCAGAATCAATGGATTTTAAAAGTCAACATGTTAATGTCATTTTCAAAAGGCTCTTTAGCCTACATTGTACATGTATAATTATATTGCCTATAAATCTTATGAAATTAATTAGGCATATTACATGTGCATTGTATTAATTGCCCTTGTTCTCAACTTTTGTCATTATGTTACTGTGTAAATGAAGCTTCATACTTTGAATATTTGTTGGCACCACTGATTTTATCTATACATGTACTCTGAACAGAAAGAGCCAAATATTACTCAAGGTACATTGCGTATCAGTATGCCTCAGTCGAGCGCCTCAAGTTAGCATGTTTTTGTGTAGAAGCTTTGAAAACAAACCCCTTTAAAGTGTAAATGCTTATTAAATGAGGAATTTATTATGTTTTTCTTTTCTTTTTGAAAAGACAAAAGGTTAAGAAATTTTTCTTAACAAAGCAATACTGACACCTTTGCCTTTATCAAATTTATTACATGCCTCAACTATCATAGCAGTGTGATTAATATCAGAAATGATTTGTTACTCTATATCCTTCAACAGTGTATCATTTATTCAACTTTGTGTAGCTAAAATACTAAGATACATGTATATAAAATTTATCTTTTTAAACCATTCTTAAGTTTGATCTTTGAATGCTTGGGGTATCCTTTGATAAAGCCATAACTTTAAGAAGCATGTTCCTGTATGACAATTTTTTCTTTCGGGATACAGACAGGTAAAGCTCTTCCAGATTTGTTTGTTCTAAGCAATTGATGACACACAGTGTTGGATCTAAATTGCCAATGATGCACTTAAAGATGACTCAGAGGATCTTCTTAGCATAACTATGGTGTTGATGTCAACTTGCATTTAACCCTTTTGTTAGCAGTTTCCTGAAGGCTCAAATATTTACTTTGAACAGAGTTTAATTATTGTCCAATAGCTCGTCTGCAATTTACTTTACCACCCCATAAACTATATATCATTTTGCTCAGCAGAAAAAGTATTTTAAGATACATGTAGTATTTATTTTGAGTATACTTTGAATAAAAAGACCCCCTCCCACATATTAATAAGTTTAGGTAACCAAGAGACAAAAATGTTTCATATTTTTGTTACTTTCAAAATTCATTGTTCTGTGACCAGAACACATGATTGAAGTTATTTTTCATTAAGAATGGGATTTGAAGATTGAAATGCTTTTTACTCTATATAATTATCATTCCCAGAGCCAAAGTTGTGCTAGATTTTCTCTGCCAATGCACAAGCTGGCAATTCACAAATATGAGGTCAAATGCCACATTTCAGGATTGTGACACTGCACAACTGTAAACATTGCTTTTGTGAACATAAGAACTTAGAATACGAAAACATTAGAATATAAACTGTTGCTAACCTGTGTAAACAAATGAAAAACATTGCCATGATTGTCTGAATAAAATAGCCAGAGTTGCTAAAATCCTGGTTATCTACTGAACGTTGATCCTAGTTTTCACTGTCCTCGTGAACAGAAAGCTCTCCTTCGCTTTCATCAGAAAAATTCTTCACCAGGAACATCTTCAAAGACATGTCGTATAACTTCATCAATTGATATCCACACTGACACAGGCCATCTGATAGGGTGCGGAAA
>JAHPZR010024110.1:22500-47500 GCA_019787425.1 Platygyra sinensis | reverse complement strand
TCCATACAAATCTTCTTATTCTTTTAAAACTTCAGACTGTCATAAAATCTCATCTTTTCATGATGGAGGCCTCAAATTTGGCCATTTTGATATTCCCGACATGCTTTTTCCATTTCTGGCATTTGTTAAGCTATAGCTCATAATTTTATGAAAAGAAGGTCACGTGATGACTTAGGTGCAAAGGGCCTATTTTAACTTTTTTTAAAATCAAGAAGCCGTACATGTCCTTCGTTTAGTCTTCTCAGGAATTTAACTACCATTTGCATCAAAACGTCACCATTTTGTAGACAGCCTCCAGCCACTGCACACTAATGGCTGATAGTGTGCTATGTAATGTTTAAAAAAACGAGCAGCCTGAGTGTTTTCTTGGGTTTAAAACCACGAGGCGTGGGGAAGATATTAGCATACCAGAAAAAACAAGCTATGCCTTATCAGTATTCTTTATGTGAAGAATACTAACGAGGAGTGTTTTATCAGGATATAAAGCTCATGCATGTGACGCTTTATTGGTGTTTTGATAGGCTGTTAGGCTCATTAATTATTAATGAGTTTTTGAAGGCTCAGCCAATTAGATTACAGCATTTGCATCAGTATACTAGAATTCTACTATTGATAATAGGCCTTTTGCAACAGTTGGTCACGTGACGTGCTTTTCAAGAACACACTGATTAATCATTGGTAATGCATAATGTTATCAGAAATGGAAAGAACAGTTCCAAATAAGCTTACATGCAAATTTTCAGGTTTATATCTTTTAAGGGGGAATTTTTATGGACGTTAAAAATTATAAGGATTTGTATGAGAAGAAGTCGCTTTGCCCTCCAGTCACGCTCCAGTGGTTTTCCATACAAATCCTTGTAATTTTGCAAGTTTTCAAGCTGCCACAAAATCTTTGCCTTTCGGTGTAAGGGCCTAGAAATTTCCATTTTTCCTAATATTTTACCCCTCTTTCTATCTCCAATGGTTATATGCCAGCAGCTTCTTTTGGTAGTGATTAATAACAGAAAAGGTTTCTGGAGGGCAAAGCTTCCTCGCTTCCATACAAAACCTTCTAATTTTTGCAATATTCAAATTGTCATTAAATCTCAACCTTATACGGCATTGGTCTGAAAATTGGTGTCCTGGTTATTTAAAACATGCTCTTTCCAGCTCTGAAATTCATTTTGCTGTAGCTAAAAGTTTAGAAATTATCGGTCACGTGACCAACTGTTGCAAAAGGCCTATTTGTGTGGTGAGCAAGTGAAATAGTTTTACCCTTGTTGCTGAAGTGTTTACAACAAAATATTTCAAGATCACTTATCAGACAGTTGTCCGGCTTCGTTCGCCTGTCTTGCTTGCTAGTTTGGCTTGCTGTTTTGCTTGCTTTTGTTAGTTCAAAACCTTGAGTTTTGTCTCAGATAAAATGTGTAGTAGTTTTCAGGCACCAAAAAAGGAGATTGTATTTCTTACATCAAAAACATCGGAAACCACCGGCAGACTGTGATTTTAAAGTAGACGAAAAGAAACGAATGAAAATTGGTGTCCTGGTTATTTAAAACATGCTCTTTCCAGCTCTGAAATTCATTTTGCTGTAGCTAAAAGTTTAGAAATTATCGGTCACGTGACCAACTATTGCAAAAGGCCTATTACTTTTAAAAATAAAGCGTAAAGTGTATATATTTTGTAAAATTGTAAATGTATGAGTAATAAAGAAGTTGTAGTGGTGATCAATAATGTGATGCTTTTATTATTATTTTTGTTCACAAGGCTTGTTCTTTTTCCAGGAACTACAAGATGTACCCAATGGTGATCTAAAAGCAGAATCTGATGTTTTACCTGCTAAAGAGGTTGCAGTAGATGGCCATGCCAAGTCTGAATAAGAACTAACTTGTTGCATTCATCTGCATTTCTATGAACTGGTCAAGTCTATCTGGCAAATCTTTTCAAAACAAGGATCATGAAGACTTTTGATAAAATCCTGAACATGGGACAGTCAAGAGTCGGAGGAACAAGACAACTTGCTTCGCAAAGAAAAAGTAGCAGTGGCATGAGCAGTTCATTGAATTACAAAGAGGATAATGACAAATTTATTTTCAACTCGCAGATATTTGATATCTCTAGTACATGTACATGTAAATGTACCACACTGTATACTAGAATTTATAGTACACTCAACAAAATTACTCAATTTTGATTGGTCGAGAGCAGTACAATTAATCCCAAATTGTACTCCGTAGGAGTACCTATTAAGTTTCCATGGAAATGACGTGTAATTTTGTTGAGTGTACTATAAATAAAAAATCACACGACCTCGTACAATTCGTGATTAATAGGTACTCGTGATTTTGAAAATTTCTCAATTTTGAGAACTTTCAAAATCACTTGTACCTATTAATCACGAATTGTACTCGAGGTCGTGCGATTTCCTATACTAATAATTATTTTAAACTGCACTGGTAATTTATACATTGGGAATTGTAATTTATTGTCACTTGTTATTCAAAAGAAAGGCATTACTTGTATGTATAGTACAAACTGAATGGTGTCCCACAAACGGTTTGCTGTAATGGAATAACATTAATATAATGGTTTTAAAAACACTGTTTTAAAGAACAGTGAAACAACCTACATGTACATGTGTTTTAATAGTTTATTGTCTTTAATTTATCCATATCATTCTGACCAGAGGTGTACTGTTTCTTGGAAATCATCAACATAAATTAACATTTCATGTACAGTATCTCTTGTTCTATTTTACTTACTACTATTTGTATTTAAATATTTCATTTGGAGGTTCTCCATTATCATAAGAAACATCTACTATATTGTACATCAGTGAGCTGTTTTCCTACATGTGGAGTTTTATAAATGACTCCAAGAGATTTGAGAAAACCTCTTTGACATCAGCTCAGCTGAAGTACCGGTAACAAAGTTCATATTTTCATCAAACATGTATAACTGCTGTGCATAAATTAATGCACCTTAAAACTGGTGCAAACACTTGATATTGTCACGTGGACAGACCTAAACCTTTATATCGTGTTGTGTTGGTTATCAGCTGGTAACTTAAGATTTGTGAGGTCTGCATTCTACTAAAACGTTACTACTTTTAATATGGTTCAACCATATATAGTTCTCATAAAAACTGGGTTCAATTGTGTATGGCTGGATAGTTATAGCACAAAACAGTATCGGTGGCTTTTTTTACATATAGATATTTTTTAATCGGTCGCTTGCTAGGCTTGTTTATATGTGGTATTGAAACAGGAACAAACAAACAAAATCAACCACCACTTTGGGTATGCAGTACAGCACAACCAGACTGAACTAATTAATAACATGTTTAGTCCATGAAAGGAAATGCGCAAACAAAAGCAGCTACATTTCTGCAAGAGTTTGGCTCTGTGGCTCTAACTCTAGATTTGAAACCCTTTTGGGCTATAAATACAAACGTCAACTTAATTTATTTTAAACATATGGGCTATGTGGGAGTGTCTTTCACTTGTTAGGTCCATACTCGTGACCTTGGTCACAACGTCTTCCAACCTAACCTGATTGATTTATAGGAGTATATAGCAGACTGGTTCCTTCTGTTTGAAGGCTGATTTTTACAGTATATGAAGTTGTTGGTGGGTACATGGCCTGAAGCCTCAACTGTAACAACAGCTTTGTTCAGTGCTCTGGTTTGACAAGGTTCAAATGAGCACTTCCACGAAGAATCCTTTCTCTTACGTAAGCTTCTTTGTATTATCATCATACTATAAATGTAATCTCTTCCGCTGCCAGCAGTAAATCTGTTTTAGAGATGTTTGGATGACCAATCATTATTTTGACGGACAGGTAGATGTTTTACAGACACGAGACAATCTTGATCTTGATTTCAGTGCCTTGCACAACTATTACAACACATCCTGCGGTAACTTGAAAACTGGCAGAAGTTTGCTTGTACAACATACATACACACATTGCCAGTGTAAGTGTCTCTGCAATTCTGTCGTCTCGGTTCTTTTCCAGCTGTCGTTGGGCAAGGTGTGTTATTGCACCGTTGATAGTAATATGGCTTGTTCTTGGAGTGGCACTCTTTAGATACTTGCCCTTTGTTATCGAGACACGTGACATCTCGGAACTGGTTACCTCCACCACATGACCTGGAACACTGCAAAGTAGTGGATAAGCGTTTTAATTACGTCCAACTGTAACGCGTTGACCTCACGCCATAACAAGAGTTAAAACTTGTGCTGAGGGC
The DNA here is from genome assembly GCA_019787425.1 of Platygyra sinensis. Taxonomy (NCBI): domain Eukaryota; kingdom Metazoa; phylum Cnidaria; class Anthozoa; order Scleractinia; family Merulinidae; genus Platygyra; species Platygyra sinensis. Next base: position 43,275 of record JAHPZR010024110.1, on the reverse strand, counting down.
ATTCACGCACAAATAACTGAACTATAGTAGGCTACAAAGAAAAGAACAAATTGAACGCTCGCCGGGTTATTGCGCATTGGTTTTGTAACGCTGGTGCGAGTCGTGTATATACCTGGAACCTCTGTGGTCGTCTGTTTTTGTTTTATAATATGTCAAGAGTTTCGCTGCGTTGATGCTCTGCCATCATATACCCTTTTCCGCATCTGATTCTCGAACTGACTTTCCACCCATGCAACATATCAAAAAGCCGGGACGCTAGTTTCGCATGTGACTCAGACAAACACAACAGTATATTTTGAAATTTAGGTTGGCAGTCATTGCTACGTTCTTTGCAATCTTGTTTTATGCAAGTAGGAACAATTTAGTAGTCTAAACAAAATGACATTGATTTTATGGTAGGAAATCACAGTGGTTTACTAGCTGGAGTCCTACCTTGCCCCACGTTGTGGTGAACCATTGTGGTGCACAAGTTTCATTTCCACATGATTTCACTGTAATAGGTTTGGAGTTCCGTGGACAAGCCTCGTCTGGAAATTCTTGGTACATGCCTCCAACCACCCCAGCACAGAACACTGATCTGAACTGAGTGCCTGTTCCACACTCAACTGAACACTGTAAAGTGAACGTAACGCATCAGTAGTGTCAAGATGTGTACGGATGTTGGTTTTCTAGTCTTTGTTTTGCCGTCTTGACTAAAACTTGAAGTCGTTGTTATTCATACCCCTTCGCCATGTTCAACTACAGAAGTGAGAATCTCATTTTCCTTGCCAATAAATCACTAAATCACTTACAGGGGCTTGAATATGGTAGTCATACCACTTTGGTAAGGCAATTTCCTTCGCATTTCGCGTCAAAATGACGCAAATGTCTTCTTCATACTAACAACTCAGGTAAAGCAAAAGCAGAAGAATTCATGTGCACTTAAAGAAAGTCCAAAAAATATATAAGTTCATCACTGTCGATAAGTGTTTCAATGCTGCTTTACCTTACTCCACTCTGATGCCACCCAGATTGCCTGACATTTGCCGTTGTTACATGGTCTGGTCAAGCTTGGTTTCTTGGAATGGGAACATTTGTCTGATGGAAGGGCGTCACCACCTTTTCTTCCACAGAAAACAAGTCGGCTTTGTTGTCCTCTACCACAAGGTACTGAACACTATGTGGCAGAAAATGATTTAGAGTTAGCATGTTGATAGCCTGAATTTCAGCCGTCTCCTCCTCTCGCTAAGTCTCGGGAGAGAGACGACGTCTCTCTCCCGAGACTTAGCGAGAGGAGGAGACGGCTGAAATTCAGGCTAGCATGTTGAATGCATTGAACGGGTTTATGGGACGAATGGTGACGTATTCAAAATTGAATGAATGAGCACAATGAGAAAACCCCAGTAAATCGTGAATCTATAAATGTCTGGAATGAATGACATAACGGACGGAATGTGCAAAAGGAAACCAATAGACAAAATAGAACTGAGTGACCGTTGGAGTTGATTTGTAGATAGACGAACGATTAGTGAATGCACCGAATGAGATGAACGTGATAGAATGGTCACAAACGATGAAGAGACTGACTAAGTAGCATTTCAGGGCAACTCTATTTGCTGGTCTGCTTTCCATTGGTGTCGTTAAGGCTTTAAAGCGCTGTCTGTGTCAGAAAAATATTCCACGTTAAAATTATAGATGAATTCGGTGTCCTGGCATGGTGACATGTATCCGAATGTGAACAGCCACACGTGTTAGACTTTTAGTAACAGTAGACTCCAAGTGTGATTTTTTTTTGTTAATATACACTAGACTCCGTGAAATTAATTTATTATGTAAATGAAACATAAATGAAAGCGTCGGAGGTTAATCCTATCGAGGACACTCCCTCTAACTCTGGGATTCTGCAAGTAGGAGGCGTAAACGGTTAAACAGAGTGGACAGTTGAACCATACGGGCGGATTTAGCCCAAGGGTGTCTTCTAACATTAGATTCAAACGGTGCTAGGTTATGGTAAAAGTGGCAAGACTGCAGACTTATGGATAGTCGATATATCGTCGGTTTGGTAAAGTGATTACCGTATGCTTTTTTTTTACACCTGGGTATGTACAATGTACTCACTTGGGACCACTTGTGGCTTACAACCCAGTCAGTCTTACAGGAACCAGCAAAACACGATTCTGTCGTTGGTGGCTTTGGATTGTGTTTACAGAAGCTTTCATTTACGGAGGTATTTTTGATGTCCACACAAGTCACGACTCTCTGTTTGACTCCTTTTTCACATGTCACGGAACACTGAAGCGCAAAAATCAAAAAATGTTAGTTGAATCAGATTGTTCACGTAGAAAATGAGAGAAATATGGCTGTGTTGTGTGGGCGGACAACTGTATTTGGGCCGGTGAAGTTTTAACACCCGAAACCGGTCAGCCAGCTGCCTATGGCAGCACTTAATCGTGTTTTCAATCGGACAACTTGAAAGAGTTTTCTATCTAAATGTTGAGCGCCAGGATTTGCTTGGGAAAAACTGAGTATTACATGCCTTGCTCCATTCCCCTACTGTCCAGTTTGCCGGAGGAGGACAGGGTTGTAAGTTGCAGTTGCGGCTGGGTGCAGGTCTCTCCCACTGGCGGCAGTAGCTGATCGGTAGCATCTGCTGATTCCTGGCACCATTTTTATCAACAAGCTGTTTACAAAGAAGACTTCTGATCTGCATACCGGCTCCGCATGTTTTAGAACACTGACCCCACTCTCCTGGTTCCCACCTGCATTGAAAATGGGAACTAATTAGTCCAGACAAACAGCGCTGTGGTTAGAACAGGCTCACAAACAGGCTCTCGGATTCTTCAATTTAGCCCTAGTTTAAGACTTAATTGAGATCCTTGCGAGTGTTAGAAACCAAAATCCTTCATTGAGGTGAATTTTTTTTTCTCAGTCCCACGTAAATTCTGTTTTTGCCCAAACCACGACAAAATTGACGTCTCAAAGGAAAAAACCCAACATCTGCGTGAAAGGAATAGTAGACTTGTGCTCGCAGGCAAACAAACAGTCCAAAAAGAAGAAAATCGTTCGATGATTATTTTAATTTTTGGTGTTTCAGCATATTTTGGCATGACACTTTTTCGTTCTTTCTGGAAAGCAGAATTACTTGACATTGAAGATATCTCAAATTTTAGAAACGTCACTCACGAACAGTTTCAGAAGGCAAACTACTGATACTCCTTGGGTTAAAGTATTTTCAATACGTATTGCAAGAGAAGCCTAATTGGCAAACGAACAATTGATGTTAGAGAGTCATGAAGGGGGGGTCCTAATCCCATTTCCCAGCAAATTGTTTTTTTTTTCAAATCCCAGCTCAAATCCCACAATCCCAGCCTGTGTTGCTCAAATTGAAATCCCATTCCCGTTTTTCTATTGTTTTTGTTTCATGAATCCCAGTCCCAGTGCACAAAATCCCATTTCCCATGCAGCCTCTAAAAAAGGCAAATCCCAGCTCCCATTTTACCCCTTCATGACCCTCATGTTAGTTTACCTTGGTGGACAAGGTTGTAGGTTACAGACTCTCTGTCGTTGAGCTGGTTTTAAGTTCCATTGACACAGTGATTGTTGAACAACTGAGTTATCAGCTGATGTTACACACTGATACACCGTTGTCTGGATGCCTATTGGGAAATATGAATTTTGTTAGAGTGTCGGTATAGCTCGGTTTGACGCTGTTTCAATAATTAAGAACTCAAACGTTGGATTAAGTTCTTCTGTTAGTCAAAGACCAGTTATGGTTGAAAAATGAATCATAACCTGATAGTGTTTACAAATAGTCATATATTTTTTACCATTTTATTCCTCCATCTTCGCTTTGATTTTTCTCGACTGGAAACGTATCACAAACACCAGAGACAGTGATTAATCACATTTCAAAGCAATACAAAGTTCGTCCTAAATTCTCCGCTAGGCGTCGTATTTTCAACACATGTCGGTGTTTGGAATTATGATAAACACAGTCTCGTGTACTACTTACAATACGCTCTTGAAAAACATTATTTTTACGATGATTATGGCACGTTCCCGGCCAAAAGTAACAATAAATTTGCCATATTTTTGTTGGCTAAATAGACCCTATGCAAAAATGGCTGCCATTAAATTATTCTTTTGTTCGTATTCAAAATAGCCTCACTAACCTCGTTCGGGATAACAAATTCTTTACAATTTTTGTCTCAAAAACGAGGTTAGTGAGGCTAATTTAAATACGGACAAAAGAACAATATAAAGGCAGCCATATTTGCATTGGGTCTATAGTCTGTTCATCCAGAAAAAAAGAGAAAGGGTTTATGGCAACACTTCGTTTAATTAACATGTGTTGTACTCGGTAACCATAAGGTCTTATGCGTCCCATGGCGCAATCAGGACACTGAGAGGATGAGAAAAGTTCCAAGTGTAATTTCCAGTTCTTAACCTAGGTTTGTGTTTGTACCTCCTGCACATGAATGGGTGCACTGTGTGAACCCTGTCAGTCTCCAAGCATAAGTATTTCCGTTGGGCGGGGGTTGGGTAGCCTGGAAGTTGCTCCCTCTCTGTCCAAAACTGCCGGGCTCGGCGGGTTGTTGCTGCTTTTTTTCTTGTTTTTTAGGGTAGTGCTTAGGAAGAAGGTACGAATACATGATCCTAGGCTCGTCAGCTTGATAAAGCAGCTGTCAAGACAAGAAAGAACATGACATATTTCAAAATTAAAATGTAAAAGCGTTCTCTGGTTAAAAACGGTTAAAAACAATCATAAGCTTTCGGCTATCAGTCTATAACCTTTAACGAATGAAAAAATTGTAAGCGCGTGGACGGAATATATACGAAAAGGGGTGCGAAAAATTCTTACAAAAGTGTACTAAAAAAGAGGTGTGAAAAAGGAGTGAAAAATAATGTAAAAAAGAGACTAATTACAATAAAATGGAGTATTGCCTAATTATAAGCAACGGCTTAGAGTTATTTTCCGCGTCGAAAGTTTTTGCTGTATGCCATGATTCTAGTGTTTTTCGAACGCGGTAATTGCCTTTGTCAATAACACAACCACTCCATTGACTTCGATAACGCTTGTGTTATTGACAAATTGTATTACACTTTTGTAAGAATTTTTCGCACCCCTTTTTTGTATATATTCCGTCCACGCGCTTACAATTTTTTCATTCGTTAAAGGCTATAGACTGATAGCCGAAAGCTTATGATCGTTTTTAACCGTTTTTAACCAGAGAACGCTTTTACATTTTAATATGTCTTATCCTGGTTACAGTTCTATTTTTACTTATGACATATTTAGTCATTAAACTGCGACCACGAGGATGTTTTGTGGGATAGTTGACAGAGGAGGAGACTGAGCCCGAGTCAATGAACTACATTAAATTACATTTTAGAACTCTATTGAGACACACAGCCAAGTGTTTTATTTGACCTCACCAAGTCTTTCGATTAATGCGTGAAAAACTCTAACACCCATCTGCGAACAGCAGAGAGTTCTGAAAAATTATTAGCGCTCTGATTTGTCTGTCAATAGTGACCAGAAGTTTTGCGTTCAAAGTAATTTGTTTGTTTCTCCTTACCATAACGTCAAGGTCTTCAGACGTTGGCCCAGCAGCAATGAACGCCTCATTCTTGCCCTTGTCTCTACGTGGTCTTGTGTAATACACAGTTGTATCAGCTACGTCATAACCTTTAGGCAAATCGATAACCCAGTTTCCATTGATGTAATACTTGTTTGAATTATGTGACTTGAGAGCTGAAAACATGAAAGTATGACATTTGGATCACAAAATCATTATTCTAAAGTGTGAATATTGACTCTATGATTTAATCTATTACAACTGGAATTTTCCAATGCTACATGTAAATCATAGCTTGGTTAAATTTAACGCTGAAAAAGTTAGTCACAAAATCATTAGTTTAAACTTTCAAATTTGTGCCTGAGTTCCTCTGGCTCTATTCTAAGTTCCTCTGCTGTATCACAATGTTTGAAGTTACAATAGTGGATAACAGAGAATTTTACTGATCATATAAGAGCGACAGTGCCCTAACATCCGACTGTTCCCTGATTCATCTATGACTTTAAGAACTGTTGTTCACAAGTTATAAAATTGAAACCGACAGATGATAAAAAGAGAGGCAGAACTTAAAAGATACTTAAGCTACGACCATACAGTTCGGCCTCTTAATTCATATTTCGTTCTTAATGATCCCACTAATGGCTTAGAAATTGAATGCTAACATCAGTTCTGCCACTACCCGGCAGCCGAAACACTCACCCAAGTAATTCTTGCTTCTGCGGATCTCTGTGACATTAACATTAGTGGCACCAGCAGGGATTGTGATCACAGGATTATAACCTAAGACTGGTAAAGAACGAACATAGACATGTTAACCGAGTTTGAGACACAAGCGTGCATTTGTGCATCACCTACTGTAGGTTATCACTTGAAAGCAAACGTACTCAAACGTCCTCGAGAAAAGTCTCTTGCCGTGAAAACACCAGACCGCCTTTGCTTTGGCGTCACACCTTTCTGACCAAAACACCCGCCATCTTTACATCTTGAGGGGAGCTCCTACAAAATAAAGCGGCAAGGTACATAGGACTCAAACTCTGTAGTTAAGTTTTCTTCAGTTCTATAGATACGGCTTGCAGGCGACAGTTAATGGTTATCGGAGTAGAATGAAATACCTCAAGAAAATGTGCTTCAAGCCTCATTCTGACACTAAGCCGGAGGAGTTTTAAAACGCAACAGTCGCCGGGGTCAGTTTAGCTGCGCTTTCAAATTTTTTCGACGTAGGAAGGAAGGAGCCTCGGTCATCTTTTATGTTTACCAACAAGAGAGCAATCCGTTGATTTCTCCTAGTAGTATAGTACATACCTTGCATGAACCACCAATGCAGACCTTGTTCAAGTCACTGAGGCAAGGCGTTCCGTCTTTCACTCTGGGTGACAGACGACGAAAGAACCTGAATCCCTTGGCCACACAGTAAAGCTCACATTCATCGCTGTTCTTCACTGCAGTATAAACAAAATCTTCATTTCAGCACTGTTCCTTTCCAAACATTGATAATATGTTAAAACAAAAGGTAATGAACATGTGTAAAATCATTTTTAACCCTGCGCAAATCTCTGAGATATGTTTAGTTATAAGCCATGTTTACTGAGTAAGATCATCAGAACAGGCGAGACAACATGCTAGTGCTGAACGATTGGAATTAGAGATGAGCTGCAAAATTCTGTTGCAGAAAGTTCTGGGCCGGTTTGTTCAAGGCTTGATTGAGCTAACCCAGGGTTAGCGAGAATTTTGATTTCAGTTTTGTAACTTTTTGGTGAGATGTCAGTTCTGTTTATATTGTTTGCGGCCTGCATGATGCTGCAGTGATCTCAAACTACACCAAACGTTAACGTTAACCGGCTTTCGAACAACACGGCCCTGAAGAGTTTTTAGAAATTCTACCCATCGTTTCCCGGAATTGAGGGTCTGGATGGGGTTAACTGACAACTGACAAATGGCCAAAATTTTAACTGACAACTGACAAATAGCCTAAATTTAATAGCCTGCGAACGCAGACATATTTCCGGCTGTCCCTGGTTCCGCCGGAGACAACCGACAGCCGGAAATACGTCTGCGAACGCAGGCTAAAAATTTAACTGACAACTGACATTTGTAGAGGGTTTTACTGACAACTGACAAAAGATCTTATTGCCCTAAATATCCTTCAAAACCCGTTGTAAATAACATGTTTTACTCTTTTCGTCAAACAAATGCACATTTTATATTAAATCTTAGCAGCAGGACGCTTGAGTGTCAGATTTCGTTAATAATTTACTGTTTGACCCATGTACATCAGGGTCGTTTCAACTATGATCTCGAATCAACGATGGCTGCCAATGCTCTTACCGCGTTAATTCAGATACGGCATTCGAGAGACATAGAAGCAGTATTCCGATAAATGACTTAAATACAGTACATGCATGCTACCAAGAAGCACCTTATTCAATTCCTTGGTCTGACGAAACTAACAATTTATATACGGCCTTGGAGATTTCGATATAAAGCTTTATCGGATGGCACCGAAACCGGGCGGGAAAAGCAATAACTACGCCATCACAACGGACGACCAGTGGAAGCTGGAGCTTCCAAGTACGCTGGATGACTCAGGAAGCGAAAAGAACAGTATGTATTCTTGGTGCTTGTGTATTTGTTTCATGTAGTGGTGTATAAGCATGCAAGTTAGTCCGGGAAACCTTCTGGGAACTGCTACGCTTTCAGAATTTGTTTCAGAATTATTTTCGCTCTTGTTTTCACGTAATGCACTATGTAACATTTATTTATCTTGAAATTATTTATGTTATAATCAGTGGCCTAAATGTATGACTACATTTTGTAGCTTTGCGCCAGCGGTGCGAACCACCGCGTGTGTTTGTTTCACAACACCTTTCCTGAGACGATCGTCACACGTAAGATTTTCGTGGTGTCGGTGGATCGTATGTAAATTCATACATGAAGGTGATTCCCTAGTAAAACAACCCTCCAGAGATTTCCGATGAAACTTGGTATGCTGTTGTTATAAGACAAGGAAATATTAAAAACGTAATAAAAAGAGGGGGTCACCGTGCTTGTTTTCACGCCACAATGCTGACAAATACGGTTATTAAGGTGACTTTTGGTGATCTCAGTGCGAAACAAATAAGCGCGATTATTTTCCAATGCGGTCTGTTATATTGCACAGAGTTCTACTTCCTTTGTCGTGGAAACCTTGTACCAAGTTTAGAACTTAGAAGACAAGTCTAGATTTATACTGAGCGACATTTTAATCGATTGCCAATTCCGAGGGTCTGGATGGGGGGGTACAAATGTCAGTTGTCAGTTAAAATTTTGGCCATTTGTCAGTTGTCAGTTGTCAGTTAATTGGCTGTTAATAATTAATCAAGTAATTTAGTTACTTCTTTTTATCCAAAATTTCGCTCAAAAAGCACATTAAATGTACATTGTATCACTACTTCGAAAATTGCTACACTAATAACCTTTCTTTTTCAAATTTAGAGTTGAATTCATTTCAGACGGTTGTTTTTTTTTGCAAAGAGTTATTTTCATCGAGCGCGCGAGAGCGAGCGCGCGATAGCGACCGCGGAGGGTGACAGTGGCCGCAAAGCGGGCGCAGAAAATAATATATTTGTCTTTCCCCACGGCCACCCCTTTACGTTCGCGCGCTTTCAAATCCCCCACGGTTTCTATTTTGTTTGTGATCTCGACGAACTCTAGACAAAATAGAAGGTCTGTGGACAGACTAGCAGGAAATAAGCCCAGTGACTTGCTCGGCATATACAATCATCAGTGAATTAATATTCCATTTGAAGGGGTGAAGTGTTTGATTTCTATAATGTTTTGTTTTTAGCTGATGTACTGCGTATTTTAAGGTGATTCCCGAGTTTTGCATTGCGCATCCCTACTGCCTACGATTTTTGCGTCATTAGCGCGCGCACATGAGCGCGTGCACGTACAATTCCCTCAAACTATGCTCGATAGAGAGTTAAATGCTCCTTTTCTCTTGAACGAGCACGGTGATCCCCACTTTTTATTTTATAAATTTAATGACAACAATATCCTCAATAACTGAGAAAAAAATTGGCAGAAATCTATGGCTACTTTTTTGGTAAATGAAATAAATGCTACCGGGAGAGACATAACCGGCCCAACAGACCCGACGTAGTCAATCGAACGTCAATCGAACCCAATCGAACCCAATCGCTCGATTGGGTTTGATTGCGTTCGGTAATCGAACTTGATCGAACTCGCAAAAAATGTTTGCCAATCGAGCGTAAGCTCGGTAATCGAACATTATCGAACTCAGAAAAAAGTTCCAGTTCGATTATGTTCGATTGCCGAACCAATCGAACTCCAATGGAACGATTGGGTTCGATTGGTTTTTGGTTCGGTTTCGTTCTATTGACTACGCCGGGAACAGAGTAAGTCCAAATTATGTTTCCTTTAAAGGATAAAAATATTAATTAATAATGCAGGGTGTATTTAAAGACATTTTTTCTGGGACGTAGATGAATAAACAATCAAAGGAAGTAGAACTCTGTGCAATATAACAGACCGCATTGGAAAATAATCGCGCTTATTTGTTTCGCACTGAGATCACCAAAAGTCACCTTAATAACCGTATTTGTCAGCATTGTGGCGTGAAAACAAGCACGGTGACCCCCTCTTTTTATTACGTTTTTAATATTTCCTTGTCTTATAACAACAGCATACCAAGTTTCATCGGAAATCTCTGGAGGGTTGTTTTACTAGGGAATCACCTTCATGTATGAATTTACATACGATCCACCGACACCACGAAAATCTTACGTGTGACGATCGTCTCAGGAAAGGTGTTGTGAAACAAACACACGCGGTGGTTCGCACCGCTGGCGCAAAGCTACAAAATGTAGTCATACATTTAGGCCACTGATTATAACATAAATAATTTCAAGATAAATAAATGTTACATAGTGCATTACGTGAAAACAAGAGCGAAAATAATTCTGAAACAAATTCTGAAAGCGTAGCAGTTCCCAGAAGGTTTCCCGGACTAACTTGCATGCTTATACACCACTACATGAAACAAATACACAAGCACCAAGAATACATACTGTTCTTTTCGCTTCCTGAGTCATCCAGCGTACTTGGAAGCTCCAGCTTCCACTGGTCGTCCGTTGTGATGGCGTAGTTATTGCTTTTCCCGCCCGGTTTCGGTGCCATCCGATAAAGCTTTATATCGAAATCTCCAAGGCCGTATATAAATTGTTAGTTTCGTCAGACCAAGGAATTGAATAAGGTGCTTCTTGGTAGCATGCATGTACTGTATTTAAGTCATTTATCGGAATACTGCTTCTATGTCTCTCGAATGCCGTATCTGAATTAACGCGGTAAGAGCATTGGCAGCCATCGTTGATTCGAGATCATAGTTGAAACGACCCTGATGTACATGGGTCAAACAGTAAATTATTAACGAAATCTGACACTCAAGCGTCCTGCTGCTAAGATTTAATATAAAATGTGCATTTGTTTGACGAAAAGAGTAAAACATGTTATTTACAACGGGTTTTGAAGGATATTTAGGGCAATAAGATCTTTTGTCAGTTGTCAGTAAAACCCTCTACAAATGTCAGTTGTCAGTTAAATTTTTAGCCTGCGTTCGCAGACGTATTTCCGGCTGTCGGTTGTCTCCGGCGGAACCAGGGACAGCCGGAAATATGTCTGCGTTCGCAGGCTATTAAATTTAGGCTATTTGTCAGTTGTCAGTTAAAATTTTGGCCATTTGTCAGTTGTCAGTTAACCCCATCCAGACCCTCAATTCCGGGAAACGATGGGTAGAATTTCTAAAAACTCTTCAGGGCCGTGTTGTTCGAAAGCCGGTTAACGTTAACGTTTGGTGTAGTTTGAGATCACTGCAGCATCATGCAGGCCGCAAACAATATAAACAGAACTGACATCTCACCAAAAAGTTACAAAACTGAAATCAAAATTCTCGCTAACCCTGGGTTAGCTCAATCAAGCCTTGAACAAACCGGCCCAGAACTTTCTGCAACAGAATTTTGCAGCTCATCTCTAATTCCAATCGTTCAGCACTAGCATGTTGTCTCGCCTGTTCTGATGATCTTACTCAGTAAACATGGCTTATAACTAAACATATCTCAGAGATTTGCGCAGGGTTAAAAATGATTTTACACATGTTCATTACCTTTTGTTTTAACATATTATCAATGTTTGGAAAGGAACAGTGCTGAAATGAAGATTTTGTTTATACTGCAGTGAAGAACAGCGATGAATGTGAGCTTTACTGTGTGGCCAAGGGATTCAGGTTCTTTCGTCGTCTGTCACCCAGAGTGAAAGACGGAACGCCTTGCCTCAGTGACTTGAACAAGGTCTGCATTGGTGGTTCATGCAAGGTATGTACTATACTACTAGGAGAAATCAACGGATTGCTCTCTTGTTGGTAAACATAAAAGATGACCGAGGCTCCTTCCTTCCTACGTCGAAAAAATTTGAAAGCGCAGCTAAACTGACCCCGGCGACTGTTGCGTTTTAAAACTCCTCCGGCTTAGTGTCAGAATGAGGCTTGAAGCACATTTTCTTGAGGTATTTCATTCTACTCCGATAACCATTAACTGTCGCCTGCAAGCCGTATCTATAGAACTGAAGAAAACTTAACTACAGAGTTTGAGTCCTATGTACCTTGCCGCTTTATTTTGTAGGAGCTCCCCTCAAGATGTAAAGATGGCGGGTGTTTTGGTCAGAAAGGTGTGACGCCAAAGCAAAGGCGGTCTGGTGTTTTCACGGCAAGAGACTTTTCTCGAGGACGTTTGAGTACGTTTGCTTTCAAGTGATAACCTACAGTAGGTGATGCACAAATGCACGCTTGTGTCTCAAACTCGGTTAACATGTCTATGTTCGTTCTTTACCAGTCTTAGGTTATAATCCTGTGATCACAATCCCTGCTGGTGCCACTAATGTTAATGTCACAGAGATCCGCAGAAGCAAGAATTACTTGGGTGAGTGTTTCGGCTGCCGGGTAGTGGCAGAACTGATGTTAGCATTCAATTTCTAAGCCATTAGTGGGATCATTAAGAACGAAATATGAATTAAGAGGCCGAACTGTATGGTCGTAGCTTAAGTATCTTTTAAGTTCTGCCTCTCTTTTTATCATCTGTCGGTTTCAATTTTATAACTTGTGAACAACAGTTCTTAAAGTCATAGATGAATCAGGGAACAGTCGGATGTTAGGGCACTGTCGCTCTTATATGATCAGTAAAATTCTCTGTTATCCACTATTGTAACTTCAAACATTGTGATACAGCAGAGGAACTTAGAATAGAGCCAGAGGAACTCAGGCACAAATTTGAAAGTTTAAACTAATGATTTTGTGACTAACTTTTTCAGCGTTAAATTTAACCAAGCTATGATTTACATGTAGCATTGGAAAATTCCAGTTGTAATAGATTAAATCATAGAGTCAATATTCACACTTTAGAATAATGATTTTGTGATCCAAATGTCATACTTTCATGTTTTCAGCTCTCAAGTCACATAATTCAAACAAGTATTACATCAATGGAAACTGGGTTATCGATTTGCCTAAAGGTTATGACGTAGCTGATACAACTGTGTATTACACAAGACCACGTAGAGACAAGGGCAAGAATGAGGCGTTCATTGCTGCTGGGCCAACGTCTGAAGACCTTGACGTTATGGTAAGGAGAAACAAACAAATTACTTTGAACGCAAAACTTCTGGTCACTATTGACAGACAAATCAGAGCGCTAATAATTTTTCAGAACTCTCTGCTGTTCGCAGATGGGTGTTAGAGTTTTTCACGCATTAATCGAAAGACTGGTGAGGTCAAATAAAACACTTGGCTGTGTGTCTCAATAGAGTTCTAAAATGTAATTTAATGTAGTTCATTGACTCGGGCTCAGTCTCCTCCTCTGTCAACTATCCCACAAAACATCCTCGTGGTCGCAGTTTAATGACTAAATATGTCATAAGTAAAAATAGAACTGTAACCAGGATAAGACATATTAAAATGTAAAAGCGTTCTCTGGTTAAAAACGGTTAAAAACGATCATAAGCTTTCGGCTATCAGTCTATAGCCTTTAACGAATGAAAAAATTGTAAGCGCGTGGACGGAATATATACAAAAAAGGGGTGCGAAAAATTCTTACAAAAGTGTAATACAATTTGTCAATAACACAAGCGTTATCGAAGTCAATGGAGTGGTTGTGTTATTGACAAAGGCAATTACCGCGTTCGAAAAACACTAGAATCATGGCATACAGCAAAAACTTTCGACGCGGAAAATAACTCTAAGCCGTTGCTTATAATTAGGCAATACTCCATTTTATTGTAATTAGTCTCTTTTTTACATTATTTTTCACTCCTTTTTCACACCTCTTTTTTAGTACACTTTTGTAAGAATTTTTCGCACCCCTTTTCGTATATATTCCGTCCACGCGCTTACAATTTTTTCATTCGTTAAAGGTTATAGACTGATAGCCGAAAGCTTATGATTGTTTTTAACCGTTTTTAACCAGAGAACGCTTTTACATTTTAATTTTGAAATATGTCATGTTCTTTCTTGTCTTGACAGCTGCTTTATCAAGCTGACGAGCCTAGGATCATGTATTCGTACCTTCTTCCTAAGCACTACCCTAAAAAACAAGAAAAAAAGCAGCAACAACCCGCCGAGCCCGGCAGTTTTGGACAGAGAGGGAGCAACTTCCAGGCTACCCAACCCCCGCCCAACGGAAATACTTATGCTTGGAGACTGACAGGGTTCACACAGTGCACCCATTCATGTGCAGGAGGTACAAACACAAACCTAGGTTAAGAACTGGAAATTACACTTGGAACTTTTCTCATCCTCTCAGTGTCCTGATTGCGCCATGGGACGCATAAGACCTTATGGTTACCGAGTACAACACATGTTAATTAAACGAAGTGTTGCCATAAACCCTTTCTCTTTTTTTCTGGATGAACAGACTATAGACCCAATGCAAATATGGCTGCCTTTATATTGTTCTTTTGTCCGTATTTAAATTAGCCTCACTAACCTCGTTTTGAGACAAAAATTGTAAAGAATTTGTTATCCCGAACGAGGTTAGTGAGGCTATTTTGAATACGAACAAAAGAATAATTTAATGGCAGCCATTTTTGCATAGGGTCTATTTAGCCAACAAAAATATGGCAAATTTATTGTTACTTTTGGCCGGGAACGTGCCATAATCATCGTAAAAATAATGTTTTTCAAGAGCGTATTGTAAGTAGTACACGAGACTGTGTTTATCATAATTCCAAACACCGACATGTGTTGAAAATACGACGCCTAGCGGAGAATTTAGGACGAACTTTGTATTGCTTTGAAATGTGATTAATCACTGTCTCTGGTGTTTGTGATACGTTTCCAGTCGAGAAAAATCAAAGCGAAGATGGAGGAATAAAATGGTAAAAAATATATGACTATTTGTAAACACTATCAGGTTATGATTCATTTTTCAACCATAACTGGTCTTTGACTAACAGAAGAACTTAATCCAACGTTTGAGTTCTTAATTATTGAAACAGCGTCAAACCGAGCTATACCGACACTCTAACAAAATTCATATTTCCCAATAGGCATCCAGACAACGGTGTATCAGTGTGTAACATCAGCTGATAACTCAGTTGTTCAACAATCACTGTGTCAATGGAACTTAAAACCAGCTCAACGACAGAGAGTCTGTAACCTACAACCTTGTCCACCAAGGTAAACTAACATGAGGGTCATGAAGGGGTAAAATGGGAGCTGGGATTTGCCTTTTTTAGAGGCTGCATGGGAAATGGGATTTTGTGCACTGGGACTGGGATTCATGAAACAAAAACAATAGAAAAACGGGAATGGGATTTCAATTTGAGCAACACAGGCTGGGATTGTGGGATTTGAGCTGGGATTTGAAAAAAAAAACAATTTGCTGGGAAATGGGATTAGGACCCCCCCTTCATGACTCTCTAACATCAATTGTTCGTTTGCCAATTAGGCTTCTCTTGCAATACGTATTGAAAATACTTTAACCCAAGGAGTATCAGTAGTTTGCCTTCTGAAACTGTTCGTGAGTGACGTTTCTAAAATTTGAGATATCTTCAATGTCAAGTAATTCTGCTTTCCAGAAAGAACGAAAAAGTGTCATGCCAAAATATGCTGAAACACCAAAAATTAAAATAATCATCGAACGATTTTCTTCTTTTTGGACTGTTTGTTTGCCTGCGAGCACAAGTCTACTATTCCTTTCACGCAGATGTTGGGTTTTTTCCTTTGAGACGTCAATTTTGTCGTGGTTTGGGCAAAAACAGAATTTACGTGGGACTGAGAAAAAAAAATTCACCTCAATGAAGGATTTTGGTTTCTAACACTCGCAAGGATCTCAATTAAGTCTTAAACTAGGGCTAAATTGAAGAATCCGAGAGCCTGTTTGTGAGCCTGTTCTAACCACAGCGCTGTTTGTCTGGACTAATTAGTTCCCATTTTCAATGCAGGTGGGAACCAGGAGAGTGGGGTCAGTGTTCTAAAACATGCGGAGCCGGTATGCAGATCAGAAGTCTTCTTTGTAAACAGCTTGTTGATAAAAATGGTGCCAGGAATCAGCAGATGCTACCGATCAGCTACTGCCGCCAGTGGGAGAGACCTGCACCCAGCCGCAACTGCAACTTACAACCCTGTCCTCCTCCGGCAAACTGGACAGTAGGGGAATGGAGCAAGGCATGTAATACTCAGTTTTTCCCAAGCAAATCCTGGCGCTCAACATTTAGATAGAAAACTCTTTCAAGTTGTCCGATTGAAAACACGATTAAGTGCTGCCATAGGCAGCTGGCTGACCGGTTTCGGGTGTTAAAACTTCACCGGCCCAAATACAGTTGTCCGCCCACACAACACAGCCATATTTCTCTCATTTTCTACGTGAACAATCTGATTCAACTAACATTTTTTGATTTTTGCGCTTCAGTGTTCCGTGACATGTGAAAAAGGAGTCAAACAGAGAGTCGTGACTTGTGTGGACATCAAAAATACCTCCGTAAATGAAAGCTTCTGTAAACACAATCCAAAGCCACCAACGACAGAATCGTGTTTTGCTGGTTCCTGTAAGACTGACTGGGTTGTAAGCCACAAGTGGTCCCAAGTGAGTACATTGTACATACCCAGGTGTAAAAAAAAAGCATACGGTAATCACTTTACCAAACCGACGATATATCGACTATCCATAAGTCTGCAGTCTTGCCACTTTTACCATAACCTAGCACCGTTTGAATCTAATGTTAGAAGACACCCTTGGGCTAAATCCGCCCGTATGGTTCAACTGTCCACTCTGTTTAACCGTTTACGCCTCCTACTTGCAGAATCCCAGAGTTAGAGGGAGTGTCCTCGATAGGATTAACCTCCGACGCTTTCATTTATGTTTCATTTACATAATAAATTAATTTCACGGAGTCTAGTGTATATTAACAAAAAAAAATCACACTTGGAGTCTACTGTTACTAAAAGTCTAACACGTGTGGCTGTTCACATTCGGATACATGTCACCATGCCAGGACACCGAATTCATCTATAATTTTAACGTGGAATATTTTTCTGACACAGACAGCGCTTTAAAGCCTTAACGACACCAATGGAAAGCAGACCAGCAAATAGAGTTGCCCTGAAATGCTACTTAGTCAGTCTCTTCATCGTTTGTGACCATTCTATCACGTTCATCTCATTCGGTGCATTCACTAATCGTTCGTCTATCTACAAATCAACTCCAACGGTCACTCAGTTCTATTTTGTCTATTGGTTTCCTTTTGCACATTCCGTCCGTTATGTCATTCATTCCAGACATTTATAGATTCACGATTTACTGGGGTTTTCTCATTGTGCTCATTCATTCAATTTTGAATACGTCACCATTCGTCCCATAAACCCGTTCAATGCATTCAACATGCTAGCCTGAATTTCAGCCGTCTCCTCCTCTCGCTAAGTCTCGGGAGAGAGACGTCGTCTCTCTCCCGAGACTTAGCGAGAGGAGGAGACGGCTGAAATTCAGGCTATCAACATGCTAACTCTAAATCATTTTCTGCCACATAGTGTTCAGTACCTTGTGGTAGAGGACAACAAAGCCGACTTGTTTTCTGTGGAAGAAAAGGTGGTGACGCCCTTCCATCAGACAAATGTTCCCATTCCAAGAAACCAAGCTTGACCAGACCATGTAACAACGGCAAATGTCAGGCAATCTGGGTGGCATCAGAGTGGAGTAAGGTAAAGCAGCATTGAAACACTTATCGACAGTGATGAACTTATATATTTTTTGGACTTTCTTTAAGTGCACATGAATTCTTCTGCTTTTGCTTTACCTGAGTTGTTAGTATGAAGAAGACATTTGCGTCATTTTGACGCGAAATGCGAAGGAAATTGCCTTACCAAAGTGGTATGACTACCATATTCAAGCCCCTGTAAGTGATTTAGTGATTTATTGGCAAGGAAAATGAGATTCTCACTTCTGTAGTTGAACATGGCGAAGGGGTATGAATAACAACGACTTCAAGTTTTAGTCAAGACGGCAAAACAAAGACTAGAAAACCAACATCCGTACACATCTTGACACTACTGATGCGTTACGTTCACTTTACAGTGTTCAGTTGAGTGTGGAACAGGCACTCAGTTCAGATCAGTGTTCTGTGCTGGGGTGGTTGGAGGCATGTACCAAGAATTTCCAGACGAGGCTTGTCCACGGAACTCCAAACCTATTACAGTGAAATCATGTGGAAATGAAACTTGTGCACCACAATGGTTCACCACAACGTGGGGCAAGGTAGGACTCCAGCTAGTAAACCACTGTGATTTCCTACCATAAAATCAATGTCATTTTGTTTAGACTACTAAATTGTTCCTACTTGCATAAAACAAGATTGCAAAGAACGTAGCAATGACTGCCAACCTAAATTTCAAAATATACTGTTGTGTTTGTCTGAGTCACATGCGAAACTAGCGTCCCGGCTTTTTGATATGTTGCATGGGTGGAAAGTCAGTTCGAGAATCAGATGCGGAAAAGGGTATATGATGGCAGAGCATCAACGCAGCGAAACTCTTGACATATTATAAAACAAAAACAGACGACCACAGAGGTTCCAGGTATATACACGACTCGCACCAGCGTTACAAAACCAATGCGCAATAACCCGGCGAGCGTTCAATTTGTTCTTTTCTTTGTAGCCTACTATAGTTCAGTTATTTGTGCGTGAATGCCCTCAGCACAAGTTTTAACTCTTGTTATGGCGTGAGGTCAACGCGTTACAGTTGGACGTAATTAAAACGCTTATCCACTACTTTGCAGTGTTCCAGGTCATGTGGTGGAGGTAACCAGTTCCGAGATGTCACGTGTCTCGATAACAAAGGGCAAGTATCTAAAGAGTGCCACTCCAAGAACAAGCCATATTACTATCAACGGTGCAATAACACACCTTGCCCAACGACAGCTGGAAAAGAACCGAGACGACAGAATTGCAGAGACACTTACACTGGCAATGTGTGTATGTATGTTGTACAAGCAAACTTCTGCCAGTTTTCAAGTTACCGCAGGATGTGTTGTAATAGTTGTGCAAGGCACTGAAATCAAGATCAAGATTGTCTCGTGTCTGTAAAACATCTACCTGTCCGTCAAAATAATGATTGGTCATCCAAACATCTCTAAAACAGATTTACTGCTGGCAGCGGAAGAGATTACATTTATAGTATGATGATAATACAAAGAAGCTTACGTAAGAGAAAGGATTCTTCGTGGAAGTGCTCATTTGAACCTTGTCAAACCAGAGCACTGAACAAAGCTGTTGTTACAGTTGAGGCTTCAGGCCATGTACCCACCAACAACTTCATATACTGTAAAAATCAGCCTTCAAACAGAAGGAACCAGTCTGCTATATACTCCTATAAATCAATCAGGTTAGGTTGGAAGACGTTGTGACCAAGGTCACGAGTATGGACCTAACAAGTGAAAGACACTCCCACATAGCCCATATGTTTAAAATAAATTAAGTTGACGTTTGTATTTATAGCCCAAAAGGGTTTCAAATCTAGAGTTAGAGCCACAGAGCCAAACTCTTGCAGAAATGTAGCTGCTTTTGTTTGCGCATTTCCTTTCATGGACTAAACATGTTATTAATTAGTTCAGTCTGGTTGTGCTGTACTGCATACCCAAAGTGGTGGTTGATTTTGTTTGTTTGTTCCTGTTTCAATACCACATATAAACAAGCCTAGCAAGCGACCGATTAAAAAATATCTATATGTAAAAAAAGCCACCGATACTGTTTTGTGCTATAACTATCCAGCCATACACAATTGAACCCAGTTTTTATGAGAACTATATATGGTTGAACCATATTAAAAGTAGTAACGTTTTAGTAGAATGCAGACCTCACAAATCTTAAGTTACCAGCTGATAACCAACACAACACGATATAAAGGTTTAGGTCTGTCCACGTGACAATATCAAGTGTTTGCACCAGTTTTAAGGTGCATTAATTTATGCACAGCAGTTATACATGTTTGATGAAAATATGAACTTTGTTACCGGTACTTCAGCTGAGCTGATGTCAAAGAGGTTTTCTCAAATCTCTTGGAGTCATTTATAAAACTCCACATGTAGGAAAACAGCTCACTGATGTACAATATAGTAGATGTTTCTTATGATAATGGAGAACCTCCAAATGAAATATTTAAATACAAATAGTAGTAAGTAAAATAGAACAAGAGATACTGTACATGAAATGTTAATTTATGTTGATGATTTCCAAGAAACAGTACACCTCTGGTCAGAATGATATGGATAAATTAAAGACAATAAACTATTAAAACACATGTACATGTAGGTTGTTTCACTGTTCTTTAAAACAGTGTTTTTAAAACCATTATATTAATGTTATTCCATTACAGCAAACCGTTTGTGGGACACCATTCAGTTTGTACTATACATACAAGTAATGCCTTTCTTTTGAATAACAAGTGACAATAAATTACAATTCCCAATGTATAAATTACCAGTGCAGTTTAAAATAATTATTAGTATAGGAAATCGCACGACCTCGAGTACAATTCGTGATTAATAGGTACAAGTGATTTTGAAAGTTCTCAAAATTGAGAAATTTTCAAAATCACGAGTACCTATTAATCACGAATTGTACGAGGTCGTGTGATTTTTTATTTATAGTACACTCAACAAAATTACACGTCATTTCCATGGAA